>BMAV01003751.1:233709-273039 GCA_019973955.1 Trichonephila inaurata madagascariensis | reverse complement strand
ACATGCATACATATATACATACATACATGCATATATACGTACATATACATACATACATAAACATGCATACATATATACGTAAATATACATACATACATGTATACATATATACACAAATATACATACATATATACATAAATATACATACATGTATACATATATACACAAATATACATACATATATACATAAATATACATACATACATGTATACATATATACACAAATATACATACATACATGTATACATATATACACAAATATACATACATACATGTATACATATATACACAAATATACATACATACATATGAAATAATAAACGACTTGACTTAGAGTATTTTGGTATTAAGCACCAATCTTTTCAGATTGTTGCAATGGTTGAAAGGATGATGAAGCTTTTAGGCGTTAAACACATGCATATTTTTATTGATGAACAGACAAATAAATCGACAACATAAGCAGTACAGCACAAACACAAATAGACAAAGTCTATTTATACTCATGTTTAACCGGAAGCTATTAAAATCATATGATTTCCAATCGAGGCTTTTCTGATTGGTCCAAATGCTGAACTTTTAGTTTTGGAGAGATAAGGTTATAGTTGCTCAGTGGCTAAACAAGAAGTTAATTAGCACACGAAGTCGTGGAGGTCTCAAGACCATTATGAATTAAAATCCCTGGAAAAAAAATTAATGCAAATTATTACAACAACAACATATCTATGGGGGTGAGTGTAGGGGTGGATTGTGGGAGTGTGTTTGTGTTATCTCCATGTTTATCATTGATACGATGATATAAAATTAAATACACGATGCATGTATGTAAAATCGACAAGTTCGAAAATGTAATTTTATAATTTATTTTCTTTCCAATTTTTTTCACTACTCGGCAGTAAACAAAATTAGAACCTTATTGTTTAAATTAATATATTCATTTTTTATTTATCGTTTATTTATTTATTTTTGAAACGAAATTACAGGACACTGTATGTATATTGTTACGAATTTTGTGTAAATAGTGTAAATAATTTGTATTTGAGTGTTTAATGCATTTATATTGCTCTATGTGTGTGTGTTATATTTATTTCATGTTAAAATGGTACTATTCGCAAGCAATGCAGCCCCTTACGTTATAATGGTGATTCAATGAGAACTTGGCGAAATCTTGGTGGTAGAGCCAAGTTGGCATCATTTTTGGCGACTTTGGTGACCATGTTGGCCAGTTCGGAACCCTCTGGAATCTTCTAGAAAGTAGTAGATCTCTCCACTAGTGCCACGTTCAATGACACGAGCGTTTATATTTCTGGAAGTTTCTGCCGCGCCTATAAAGCCGCAACCGATGAGTCTGAATTAAACCAGCGAGTAGTGAGGATTGTTTTGACTAGCGATTAGCTCGGCTGTGCTTGTGAATAATCTTTACTTACGTGCATTTTTAAACACTAGTTATTGTGTTTGATTGCTGTTGAAGGTGTGAAGACCTTCGGATATTTACTCTGTGAATATTGCTGCTGAATCCTGTATTTAAAGGATTGGATTTTTGGTAATAAATTCGCATCGCTCTTAAAGAGCTGTTTATTTTCTTTGTGATTGTTTTGCATAAAATCCCCGAACCCTCGGATCTACGTAACAATATCTTATACAAGAGAGAACAACTCTTACAAATTAAGGGCAAAATAGGGATTACTCTTTTAACATGCGAGCTGGAAACCGGATCATTGAATTAATTTTGTTCTCATTAATATTCATTAGTTTAACAAAGATTCACAAGTTTATCGATCAATTTGCTCAATACTGAAATTTTCATCTAAATATGTTTTAAATGCAGAAACTTGAACAGAATACACAGTAATCAGTTCTATCATTTTGTAATAAAAGTTGTAATATTATCTTCAGGTCCTCTGTAAAGATACAGATTTTTTTACCAAGAATGTCTTCCATTCTCACTTATGGTTTGATAATTTAAGTCAATAAATAATGATACCATGTATTTTTGAATTTCGTATATAAATCATTGGTATATTCTAATAAAAAATTAATTCATTCATACTTTCCTTTATTCTTTCTAGTCGAATGATTTAACACGATTGCAAGCAAATATGAAGGTAGTATGAAAATGGATGAAAAATATTAAAATTTAAATTATCTTTTGATTCAAAATATCGAGGCTATAAATTTATTAATCAATTCATTTAAAATAGTTCCTCAATATTTTAGGAAATAATTAATTAAAAAAATTATTACTTGAAATTCTTTGCTTAACTTTTAATAAAAGCTCCCTCTGCATGTCCAATAAGAATTGAATCGATAGCCTAAGAAACATAAAAAACACGTCATCATTTTTGTAATAATAAATTACAGTATCTGTGCTGTAAAGTTTAAATGAATGATTAATCGGTAAAATGCAGCCTTTAACTTTTTTCAAATATAGTTAAAATAGGTTCACGCGTTTTGTATATTTATTATTGTAGAAACGATTTACATATATTTCGTTTAATATTTAATGGCTCAAGTTAGAAATTTTTTATTATAAATATAAATAAAATGAGACCTTCTATGCTACAGTTTTGTTATTTCTTTTCAGCGTATCTCGTTCCATAGAATATCCATTCAGTATGAAGTAAAAAGTCACATATGAAATTTGTATTCTTATGTACACGAAAACTTCATGCAATGTGCATGCGATATATTTCCATAGTATCTCCTCCACTTTATTATTCGTACACGTATACTAATTCAATTTTGAGAACTATGTAACTGGAATCTGCTCTAAGCGTTTCACCGGTATACTACCAGAAGTAAATTATACTTCATGATCAAATTTCTATATATCTTTTGTAATTCCTCCCCAGTTGATTTGTATAAAATCCATCGCATAATGGCACAAGAATGATAATTGATATTATCTTTTCATAATAGACTGGGACCTTTTTATCGAAATTTTTTATTGTTACAAATAAAATGGAACCAGGTGTATTCTTTTTTATTTAAAATACTAGAGATTTTAAAACATATTTAATGCACAAACAAATTCTTTGAAATTTAAGGGTAATGGTGAGGTAGAAATTAATGCATTTGCCCTTAGAAAAACAACTAACAAGCTCTCTTTTCATGCATGATTTTCTAACAAATAAAAGTGCAAATTTGTTTTATACTATTTTTGAAAAATAAATAAATATGGTTTCATTGTTCACTTTGTAGATATAGAAATACTCAACCAGAAAGTAACATTAACATTGCAGGAAAATTCAATAATATTGAATTCTGTGTTGGGTTATATTGCTGAGGGCTCTATTCAAAACGAACAATCCAACTATTATTATTCCAATTTCAAAGTTTTTGGAGCTAGTATCATAAGCTTTAAAAACGAATAGAACTGTGTTTAAGATGACCAAGCCATGCAACATTTTAAATCTTCACTATGTTTTAATAGTGGCCGTTATGAAGTTGTGTTTTCTTAGAAAAAAGATAAACAAGAGTTTCTAGACATTTTTTCCGCAGCATAAAAACGTGTTAAATCATTAATATGAAGATTCATTCTTGGTTTAACTCTGTTCGCTCAATATTTCGAAATTTTGAAAGAGCAAGGGAGTGTTTATTAACTTCACACTAAAATTTAACATGAGGGTAGACCTCGTAATTTTGAGCCATGTTCAAGTAAAAAGGACGACACTTGAGCGGAGCATGCTCCTTCTAACCTCCACACCACATCAACGGGCGACCTTCTTTACCTGATTTTATCTCTCTTTTTTGTGAAATAAATCAGGGTGATAAATTCATGTTCAAGAATAAAGGAAAATTATTTAAAAATAATATATAATATAAAATAATTAAAAAAACAGTATGATGGAAGTATCTCTCATCATACAAATTTACATGTTAAACTCGGTACAAAATAAATAAAATAATAATACATATTTACATCATTTTTATTCCTGATGATATTTAAAAAACAATTATTATTATTATTGTTATTCTAATTTCTTACATGTGCATCGCTGAACTCGTTTTCAGAATTTTCGTCCTCCAGGCCATCTTGTGATAGCCAACCGCCTTCTAACTGGTACAAGTATATATAATCTTCGATGTTCCTCTCTTCTCAATTTCTCTACAAAAATAACATAAAATAAACATTAGTAAAAAATATTTTCACCATACATTAGAAGTAAAACAACTGCATACAGATGTAAATTTCTGTCCCATGGTTTGGGGAAGATTATTTAGGATATTCGATATAAATTGCGCAGAAAAAAACAGAAACACAAAAATCAAACCTTTTTTCCACTCATTATCACTTTTATTAGAAAAATAAATAAATAAATAAACAAAAAATCCAGTCAAGATATAAAAAATATTCAAGAAATCGCATATTTCTTCCAACCGCAGCAAACAGTGGAAGGATAAGTTCAAATCCGCTTTAATGATTATGACATTTAATTTTTTTGATAGCTACGTTCCCCAATACGTAATAGTGGTGAAAAAGTTGCCAGAAACTACCAATTAAGATTACACCTGCTTTGAGTATACATTTTTGTTCACTAAATGCTATGATGGAAATTTCCATCATCATGCAAAGAAAGGTTAATGTGCATCGACCCCTCTACACGTCGGGTCTTCAGTGGAACTACACCTCGAACTCACAGCATGCCGACCACGAGTCCATGGCCTTAATCTCTAGGCTGCCGCGACCTCGAAATTTTATGAGAATACGAGTGGCAAGGAATAATAAAAAAGAAGCCTTACATTTATTAGCTATATTCTAACTCACATTTCACCACATTTGATAAAAAAAATCATTAAGGTATCCGACTACGTTCAGAACCGTGATTTCAAAAAAGTGCATAAATGGATCATTTTCATGATATTTAGTGTCACTTAGATTAGAATACATGTATAAATTGGTTTTAGGGACATAATGACAAAAAAAATTTTAATACAATATTTTGGCAAAAAATGAACTTAGAATAACCTTTTTTTCATAACGTTCTCCTTTTATAAGAAATGTTTCTATAATAATAATATATTTCGCGCTTATATAAAGTAAAGACTTTTCCAGAGAGTCTGAACTACGATTTTTGAAAAAGTCACATTATTTTCATAGTTACTGCCAACTGAAATAATTATCGGCGTTTTTTTCTTAAAAGGGGTCTCAGGGGTGTTAAATTTCTCTAGAGGTTTGAAAATATAAAAAATTTTCAAACAGGTATAAGTCTTTTAAATTTAAATTAAATGAATCGAATCTCTTACACATTATTTAGAAGAGAATGGGGCTTCAGAAAAGTATAAAATGTTTGAAATATAATAAACATTTTAAAAATCAAAAGCATATGAAAATTCTTTAACAAATATTAAGCATTTTTTTGCGTTGCGCAAGCTATTTTCTAAAATAGTAGCCTCTGATGTGTATAAAACTTTATAGAATTACAGAATGCATTACCTAATTTTAGTATTATATAACTTTTGTGTTTCAAAATATTTGTAAAATATTGCAATTTTTTAAATATTTTTTGAAAATGTGTATTTTTTTTTATTTATTAAAATATGTAAGTTATTATTCTATTTATATAAAAATAGCTACAGTGTAATAAGAATACATTTAACTTTATAAATCAACTTATAGCTAGTAATTAAAGCTACTATTTTAGAAAATAGCATGCGCGGCATAAAACCTAATAAATATTTCTTATAGAAAAATTTCGTATTTTCATATGCTTATAATTTTTAAAATTATAATAATATTTTAAATATTTTATATTTTCCTGTAGACCCATTCCTTTATAAATAGTGTGTAAAAGATTCAAATTATTTAATTTAAATTTAAAAGAATTATACCTGTTTGAAAATTGTTTATATTTTCAGACCTCTAGAGAAATTTAACACCCCTGAGACCCCTTTTCTCCCCTCTGTTGTAGTAAAATGTGGATAAATCCACTATTAAAATATTCTATTTCAGCCTCTGTACAGAGGTCTGAGATATATATAGGCAAAATATTATTATGATAGAAGCATTTTTCATAAAAGGAGTATGTTTTGAACATGGGTCATTCTATGTTCATTTTTTGTCAAAATAGTGTACTTAAATAATTTTTTACAGTAATAATATTCTTAAATCAATTTTATATACATTTTCTGATCTAAGTGACACTAAGTATCATAAATATTACCCATTTATAAGCCTTTGCAAATCATGGTTCCGAACTTAGTCGAATACCTTAAGAGTTGAGTATATTTTCATAACTATTAAGGTAAATGTTAGCCTATAATAAATTTAGTTAAAAATTGAACATGAGTCTAATAATGATGAATCAAGACTTGGTCAAGTAAGAGAAGGGAAGCTGAAGATAATGGAGGTACAAGAATGAAATTTTGAAAAAAGAAATATGCTTTCTCTCCTTAACTAATTATCATCTTAACTCGAGAAACAAATTTAGTCTAAAATGGTAGTATAAATGAGTGCTGGATGAAGAAAATTTTTAAAAAAATATTCACTTGATTAAAGAATTTTAAAAAATTTTGTCTAATTTTAAATTTTAATATTTTTCCTTTCATATAAATATAATTATTTTTGAAATATATAATACTTTCATCTACATCTTTAGTTTTTATAGTGCACAGTGTTAGCGAATAAAATCAAATTTAGTAAACGATGTTTCTGAAATATTTCGGAAGACATGAAATTAATTATTAATATTTATAAAATCAAAGAAAATGATAATGTATTCTCCGAAAAAGATACATATATCTATTTGCGTTTGGAATAAATTCCTTTCATTTTGCAATTTTTAAAGCATTTGTGCTTCCTATTAGCAAAGAAGTTTTATTTGTTGTCCGTTTACCAAAATGAATTTTCTAAGAGATTGCTTGTGAAACGAATTTCACTATTTTAGTTTTAAGTATTTAAATATTCTGATTCACTTTTCCATGTCCTTAGCTGTAAATTAAGTACATTTGAAGACATTTAGCAATTTTTAAGTACTAAAACTTGCTTTTAAGAACCTCTATTTTTGAAGTAATGCCCTGAAATGCTCAGATTACTTTTTAATGGATGTACGTAATGATTAGAAACTTATGTTACGGAATAAATGTTTACAGTTCTCTGAAAATGCTGATTTTAATTTTTGAAGAAATAATTAGTGAGAAAGAGGAAGCTAAGTCACAGATTTATATGCCATCATTAACTTTATATCTACCCCCATCTAATGTATAGTTCCTATAAGATAATAATGTATTTCATTTGAAGTTAAATTTTGATTTAAGTTTTATTTTAAATAACATATGAGGAAATGGTGTGGACCGTAACTGAAACATTGTTTAATCAAAAAATTGAATCCTTGTAAAATGAAGCTAGTTTATTCAGCTATTTATGTATAAATTTATGCGCCTTTTCACTTGTGATTTTTAATGAGGCGAGCCTTGCAAACTTCTTAATGATACTAATTATACTCTTGGGAGATTATTTCCCTCGCTGTAGAGCTTCAAGTTTAGTGTCTATTTTTCTCAGTAGCTGTTTATTTATCAATGTAACATATTGATAAAAATAAGACTATGCTCTTTTTATGCACAAAATACATTAAATCACTCGTAAAATTTCGTCAAAATGAACTGAATATTATACGATATATGTTGATGCTTCACTGATTTTTTAATGAATACTTTCTCAAAAAAACTGAAAATTATCATGCCGACATAGTTAATATTATTAAATAGTAAATTATATTTTTTACTTATTTAAAACGAATAGATATATGCATATACAAATTTTTATATGAATATATATTTATGTATAATTATTCGCATGCGTCATTACACGTAAAACGGCAATTCGTTGATTCTATATAACATTATTTTTCTATGTTGCATTAGTGATAATATGCATTTTTTAAATAAAGTGTGAGGTTCAAGGGCATTATTATTTTGTTGGCTGTTAAGATTAATTGAAAGTTGGTAAAAAAACATACAGATATATCAACAAAAATAAAAAAAAAACTGTCATAAAGTACCTTCTTTCAAATGGGCTGCATTTTGGTAGATTAGCTTTTGCAGAAACGAAAAGTCTTTAAAGTGAGTAAGCTATTTTATTGGTGACATAGTTCACCATGGTTTCGTCTAGTGGCGACTTCCGCTACCAAAGTTTTGACGCTTGAACTTATTCAATTCAAGATCTCTTCGGATGTTGAATATTGCCGGGATTTAATTTTAACGAGAGTACTAGACCCAAATTACTACTCAAAGGTTCTTTCACATGCCACATAAATATGTGACATGTTTGCTTAGGATTTTCGAACCCAAAAAATTTATCATTATATATCTTTATAAAAATTATGTTATGTATTATACAAATAGATGTTTTTTTTCAAACTTTTTAGACACTATTCACTTAATAATACTTCATTTGAATTTAAAATAAATGTAAATTATATAGTATAATTTTAAACTCTTTATTTTATAAAACTAAAACTACAAGTTATGAGTTTGAAATAAGTAAAACTTTTAATAGGAATATTTTTTTTTTAAATGAATGTACTTGAAAAGAAACCCCGAAATTACATAAAAATACAATCCAATTATTAGATTTTTTTCAAGTACCCTTACTTTTTGTAAGTTAAGGAAACCTTTCCATTTTTCAATTGAAAAGCTTGAAAGAACATAAATATCTAAAAACTCAGTTCATAAAAAAATCTAATTGATCTAAATTTTCTCAATTAAATATAAAAAGGCACTTTTGTTTGTGAAAATCAAAAAAAAAAAAAAAAAATGTCGCATTTACTCTGCATTCGACATCGATTTTCGCATAATGGTGCATATTTTAAAATAATTAATGCTAGGTGGCTGATGTCCTCTTTAATTTTTCATTTTCTATGTAACCCTAATAACTAATCAAAATAAATTTTAAATTTGATATTTTCTTTTTAAAGGTTTTTTTTTACCATAAGCTAAGCAACATAGATATGGTTTACAGCAGGGGTTGGCACGACCTTCTTGCTGTGGTGTGCCAAACCCATCTACCGAAATGGTTCAGTGCGCCATATTTGAAACCATTTGATTCCTGCGGTAATGCATGCAGAGTTCGGAGATAGATGTCAAGAATACAGATTTAGAGATTTATGATACATTATTTATCCATATATATATATATATATTAATTAAATATATTTATTAAAATAGAAAAAAAAACAAAATATAACTAGCCTTCAACATAAATAAAAAAAATTTTTAAAAAAAAGTGTACATATATCTTACATTATGTATCATTCACAGACTCAATTATTAAAATAAGAAATAAGCAATACACAAACAAAATATATAAGTATTTCTTCTATATAATTAAATATTTTAATGTGAACTTTTTGTCAATGAACCCATCAATTTTATATCGATATATCAGGGGTATATTTTGTGACTTTATATTTCACACGTTTCTAAATGTTCAGTAAGTCCACAAAGAATTTGCTAAACAACTTCTTAGCAGACTCAAAATATGTTTCATACGAGAACACAGATTTGTGTTCACAAAGATAGGTAGAACCAAAAGAGGAAAGCATAGAATGCATTTTGGGCACGCCAGTGGTTAAAATGGTTTGCATTTTATTTCAAAATAACCAAGTTCACTATGAAGTGTTATGAACAAATACGAGTGATCGGTTTCGAGGTGGCGAGAAGCACCCTCATTTGCCATTGTCTTGCCTTAGTCACATCGTGGACTACAGTTGCATATGATGCAAAATTTGTCTACGCATGGCATAGTCAATTTCGTTGAAACAACTGTTATTTAATATGGTTAGTTCAACAAAAGTGCGAGATAGTAAACGTAACAGAGAATTTCAAATTTGGTGGCTACAAAGCGGTGTGTACTTTATGTTCTGGAATAGTGATATGCAGAGCATCGTCTGTAAAACGGTATTTTGAAACAAATCACAAATCCTCTTGTCAAACAAGTGAACCATAGCAAAAGTAATTAATTGTTTAAAATCCATTTGGCAGATGATTTCAATTCAGTATGCATTCTACTAAAAGTAACATCTTGCAATCCTATTATAAGTTATTTGTCATTCAATCTGCAACAACAGAAGTCACACTAATGTTACTTTAATTTGAATTATACGCATAACTAAAAAAATTTACAGCTATACAGTTCAAAATTTCTTTTGAGTAGTGAATAAAGTTTTGAGTTGTTAGTATTTAGCTTTGTTATTTCTCCAATAATTACAAGTCAAAATTATTTGACCGCACGTCTACTCCTCATTATACACTTCCTCAGAAAAAATGGCACGTTGATCCATAAAGGTTCGCCACTCCTGGCATAGAAAATGTAATTTTCTCTTCAAACAATTAAATCTCTCCAGGAATGACAGCCAACTATTTAAAATAGCTGTCGATTTATTGTTAGAGTTAACTTCCAGATTTTTTAATAATTCCGTAAATTTTCGTTTCTATAATTCTGAAGACGTTAGCTCAATGAACTCTAATTCAAAATGATCAACTCAGAATTGACTTATTTGAAGAGGTGTAGAGCGTCACTAAGTATTTATTGTACGGTGTGCCAAATTTGGCACGCGTGCCATAAGCTGTTAACCCCTCGTTTTGAAGTACTGTGTGCTAAATTAGTCTAATTAAATTAGTTACTTATCTTTATTCAATTAACAAACTCTACAATGCTGATTTCACTTTTAGTGTATTTGTAAATATAGTGTAATATAATTACTTTTTTTGTACTCATAATATTCAAGCTTTACGACTGAACGTATTTTTTTAAGGATCTATGAGTGTTTAGGTACCAATTTGAAAAATATTTTAAAAGCAAGGAATATATCTTAACCAAAACATATATTCAGCTGTACAAATATAAAAAAAATGTACAAAACTTATTATTTCTTACAATAGATCATCAATGCTATAAACTGTCGCTATATAACAGGTATTTTTTATTTAATCAATCTATCTATCTATGTATCTAAAGTATCTATGAATGTTTATTGATGAAAGTATTTCTACTTAGATGAAATCAGTAGATACCTTAATTAAAAATGAACTGTTCGCTTTTCACAATTTCGAGCTAACTCTGAGCTTATATTTTATATTATCCTACATTTGCAATAATTAAAACGTTATATGTCTAAGTACAGTGAATATTACTGACATAAATACTTAAACAATGTTAATGTTTCGAATTTTTTTTTACAATAATTGTTCATAATTATGAAATTTGCTTACCTATTTAGCCATTATAACTTAAAATATGCTTTTCTAAAGCAATTTTCTTCAATTCAATTTTATCGAATCATTTACTGAAAAATACTCTGTGTAATGGTCTAATTTTATCCAAAAAAAATTTTTTTCCCCTTATTTTGTGAAAGCAACTCTATCGGAAAATATTTGTTGCGAAGGGAAAATATTGCACCATATATTAATATAAAAGTCGAACTTGGGCAATCGATTTTTGTAACCATTTTAAAATGCTTTAACTAATTGCAAACACAGTATTATTGCTTATTATGCCTTTTTTGTAATTTTTCAATTTAAAGAAACAAAATTATTTTTAACTTAATTATCGATTTTCAAGAAATATTAAATAAAATTACTAAATTTTAAATACTTCAGTAAAATGGTAAGTTTATAGAAAAGCAATAAAGTATAAAAGCAGGACATAATTACTTGCAATACTTTCCAGGTAGCTAATAAGTATCTATTCGTAGCAATGTTTTGTTCGCAGCAATAAAAATGCAGTTACCTGGAATCGAGAGTAACTCTAAAACGTTTGTCCAGTAAAGCGTAATACCAAACATGTCTTTAAGCTCCTTTTTCTATAACACTGTATCTTTAGAGTAAAATGGAGTACTATAATAAAACACATGTGAAAACAGTGTATACTGAAAACTTTTAGCTCGTTTTTGTGACGATTAAAGCTCTACATCTACTTACTGTCGCTGAAATACATCTAATCAAGGTAAGAGCCTACTTGCACAGAAAAAAAAGAGCTAAAAGCATCTGGCATTTGTCTTCTGTCTGTTGAAGTGGCGTTAAGTTAGTTGGCTCTAGTTACTAATGCTACTGACATTTTACAGAGAATATTTTTTGACTCAGTTTAACTGAGTTTAGACAGGAATGCTTATTTATCAAGTTGCTACTGTTTTTAAGCTGATTTAAAGAAACTACAGTTTTTTTTATTCAAAATAATGAGTAATTTAAAGTAAATTCTATTTATAATCATTGTTACAGGAATATAAATGTTTTCTTTTCTAATATCTATTATTTTCCCCTGTAAATTTAATTAGAACTATTATAAATAATTATTTAAAGCAGTAATTAGTTTCTATTATCGCTAAATTAACCGACATTTCATGAATACCGATTCCTATCATAAGCGGCTGAATATAACCACTACTAAAAAAAAACAAAAAAAAAATGCATTTTAATAATAGAATTAGATCTTTGACAATTGGACAGTGAACAAGATATTGTTTTCTATTTAAAAAGTTTTGTTGCATTTTCAGCTCATTTTTTTTTTTTTTTTTTTTTTTTTGCTAATTATAATTTTTCATGCTTCACAATTTCCACATACGCATTTTTTACATTTTATATAAAAAATATTAGTTTGTTTTGTTTTACAATATCTTATTTGATGAGTTACCAGTCCAGATGAATCTATAGTTGCATTTGTTTTTCATGAACACTTTTGGCTTAGTTACCTCTATTGTTAATATTCGATCCTAAACTGTTTTGACAGTTGAAATAAAAATTCTTGCCACGAAATTTCTTCACTCATCGTTTCTTTTTATAAAATCCAAACACTTATCCCAGCTAAATTTAAGATGTTAAAAAAATACACGTAAAGGTCATCTTTGTGATTTAGATTTTTTGCTATGTATTCAGGCTATTTGATTGGTTACAACTACACCGAATTTTTTTAAAATCTAATTGTCTCTTAAATATGAGCATCGCTTTTTTTATTTCAACAGATAAATACAGGGTTATCAGAAATGAATGACCCAATTACAAAATTTAATAATTCCCAGATTGATTGACTGATTCTTAGGTTTTATGGCGCAAGAACCAATTTTGGTTAATCTGCGCCAAACATGTTGAAAAATTATCAAAGTATAAAATCTTTAAGCAATTTTATATAAAAAACAAGTTCAATAATAAAGTGTGAAATATAATATTGCGTATAAAAAGTTAGTTAAAAATAAAAACAAATAGATCTTGGTGTGGATTTCCCCCACCAAGTCCTACAATTGAAATTGTAAAAGGTTATTTGCGATTTCTTGACGGTGTTAAAATGCGATAGTTCATTTCTTCCTCTTCAAACAAGTCCTCTTCATCTGAAGTGTCCTGAACAGGTTAATAATTCCCAGATGAATAAACAGAAAATAATAATTAAGATCGCATTGTAAAAACAAAATATAGGAAATTTTTTCCCTACATAACTTTTCTTCACGTTAAGTAAAATTTGTTTTCACAAATATTCAGTGTGACTTCCTTTAGTCACCCGTATAATATCATTGCGAACCTAACCATCCTGGACTTTTGCCTTTACATTAGCATCCAGTTTCCTGGCGTTGTTTATGCCATCTTCTTATACTCTTAGATGTCAACGCATTTATATATATATGGTATTTTCTCCGAAATTTAAGTTGAAACGTGATTACTGACAGACTTTTTGCAAACGAGAGCATACAAAATGCCTTACTCCGTTGCAACGCCATTTCTAATTCTGTTCATAATTACAACATTGCTGCCACCTGTTTGAAAAAAGCAATGTTACAAACTCAAAATTTCATATTTTATCTTTACAATGACATATTAATGATCATTTTCTGTTTATTCATCTGGGAATTATTAAATCTTGTAATCGGGTCATTCATTTCTGATAACTCTGTACATTGGAAAAAGTATGAACAGTTTTTTATTGGGCTTTGTTTTGTGAATTAGATTAAAATTATTTGATTTATGTAATATTGTTCAGTAGCACTTCGTACTGTCATTTGCCTGTCTCACCAATTTTAGAAGTTTTCTTTTCTTTTTGTTTTATTATTATGTTAGTATTTTCCGCTTATTAATGTCAATGGATGGTTGAAATAGTTCAAGAAACGGAAGAATTGGAACTAACATGAATTTTTCAAATGGTCAAATGACGACTCGTGGTAGACTAGACAAATACCTCTACTGTAGGTAAAATGCTGCTTAATATTCAACAAAATTTCACCAAGCGGCAAGATAGTAAAGTTGTAATTAAAAATGGTAAGGATATTACAGATTTTCTTTAAAAAAATGTTATTCTGTACATAGTTTTTTGGTTTTGGAGATCTTTTCAATTACATTGATAACAATGATATAATTTTGGTAATTTTAGAAAATCACAGAAATTATAACATTAACATAAATTGAAACAAATTTTAAATTTTAATAAAATTAGTTCTAAGAAAATTATATTAGTTTTAAGTGTGTAATCTTTATAATCAAATTAAGGTTTGTCTCAAGGTGAACCTGCTAGCAATTGGTTAATCTTATTAATAGTGACTTTTATATCTTTAGATACATTGAGATGACTTAATTGTTTCAGATAAAATTGTAATTTTCCCCTAAATATATGATTTTTTTTTCAAACTACATGAAAACCTGTTTAAAACTAACAGTAACCTTTTGAAAACTGATTACCTAGATGTATCGTTGTATATTATGGGTAATAAAATGCAAAGTAATTTTTTGGTGAAAAAAATAAATGTCTTTAACTTGCAAATTATTAAAGATCCTGTTTGAAATTCCAATATTTCAATTTCTATTCATAGAACTATTATTATTTACTACATAAATCGCAACAATATTTTTGTTAGTAAAAACTCTAATATAATTTTAAATCTTAAGTTATTAGTTATAGTATTGAACATGAATATCTTATAATTTTTCTTTATAATTTCTAATAAAACAAAAAGTCAAATGAGATAATTTTAAAAATAATTTTATACTTAGATATTTTTTGCAACTGTATTTTTATTTAATTTCTTTTATATTAATACTTTTTAATTACATGTTGTTCAATTTTTACTGCATATAGTCAAAAGATGCACCCCATGTTAAATAAATGTAAAAATATTTTAATTTATATAGTCTCATTCTGCATATTTGATAATCCTCTTTATTCCAAAATTTTCCTTTAAGATAATTTAAGTTTTTAAGTGTAAAAAGCTTTATTTGTAACTGTTTTTTTTTTATTTTTTATTTTCTAATTTTTACTTTTATGCGATGTTGTGCTAAGATTTGGAGGTAGGTTAAATTGGCGATATGCTGTAGGAGTATGTTTAATTATTTTAATAGAACTTTATATATTATCTTACATTTCTAATTGTTTACATTATGTAAGTAGTTTTAAATAATTTATCATGTTATAATTTCATGTAATAATAGTATTCTATTTTGTACTTACAGTGTATTTAGTCTTCTAATAATGGCGTATTAATAGTCTTATTTCCTCTCCCTACAACCCAGTATTACAATCAAATTACAGGTCAAGGTTGGCTGGCCTCTCAGAATAATGTTGGTCTTTGTTTTTAGTTCCTAAGGCTCTTATATATATATATATATATATATATATATATATATATATATATATATAATATTTTGAAGCCAGCGCATTGAGAGTTTTGTGTAAAAAACAGTTTTATTCAGTGAGCAATCGACACATCTTTTCGCTGAGACAAACCAACGCCAAGTGAATTGAAATTTTAATTGAATGATGTACTTATTTCCAGAACTGCCAAATAATTGGTTTTTAGTTTATATTTTCGATTGAAATGTGTGGCGTGGGAGCACACATGTGAAGAACATAAAAATTAATGAGCTGGTATTGGAATTGTTATGTATGGAATATATCTTTTCTGAAAAATAATTAGTTGTTTAATTTAAAACTCGAATATGTTTGGAAAATAAATTTATTAAATGGAAAAAAGGAGGTTTTTGTTTTTTAAATATAAGTTAATTATCCTTACATATATATATATATATATATATATATATGTAGGTTTATTTTCTATTGAGATAAATAAAGATCTCTAAATTTTTTATAGTACACTTCTTAAAAATAAATTTATATATAACTAAATACACAACTCCCAAATTGAAAATAAATCCTTGTGCATAGAAACAATCATAAAAGCTTATTTAAGAGCAATGATGCCTATCATCATAAATTGCTGACGTATTATTTGAGTTTATTGTAATTTATTTTTATCCATCAAAAAGATAAGAGAAAAGGGTTTTTATTCCATTTTGGCATAAAAAAAGTTTGCTTTAACTGTTTCGCGCCCCCCCCAATTTTATAGCATTCAAATCAACAAAAAAAAATTGCCATTAAGTCATTTCAACACACTAAATGCATCTTATTTCATTTTGTTAAATTAGTTTTACGATAGCATTTAAATATTTTACTGCGAAAGTTTTCAATTATGTACTAGACATTGATACTGAGGATATTCTATATTTAATTTGAATTTGTAAAAAAAAGTGCATTTCAAAAACATTGGAAGAAAGGCTGTTAACTTCGATCGTAACTTTTAATAACATGATGATTAAAATTTATTAGCCTATTTAACAACTGCCATAAAAATGGAATCTAGGTGTTTTTTTATACCTTCATTGAAAAACTTTTTTATGAGTTTAGAACGATCCCTTTACATTTTCTGGTAAAACCTTCAAAGTTACCTGACTCTACATCTGCCTTGGGCCAGATTTTTTTTTAATTTAAAACTTAACTATTTTAAGTTTAAGTGCATTGAAGCATGACATAACTTAAAGATTAACTACACCACTTGTTGACGCTTATCGTTTATCTACGTAGTAATTATTTTAAAATTATTGGAGCAATTTTTCCCCTGTCATTCGTGAAGTAGGACCAATTAATAAGATCTGTAATTTGTCTGAAAACTATAAAACGCTAATTAAATTTGGTTAACAAACTAACCCTAACTATTTAACATCTTTAAGACGGTTTACAGTGTAGGAACTTTTTGTTATATCAAATGTATTTAATTAAATTACTTCCCCTGATTAATTTTCTGTCACTTTTAATAACTATTTATAAGGCCTTATAAGCAGGTTTTCTATAATTATGTCTTCCCTAATAAAGCTTTATTACATTAAAGAAATTTATACTTTTTTATAAATTTAAATCTCTAATAAGTTAAAGATAAATGCACACACATTTTCATGATATTTTTAGTAATATGCCTTACATAACTCCTCTGTGCTAGAAAAATTTGTCAATAAATCCGTAATTTTGATAAAGGTTTCTTTCCTAGCAAAATAATAAAGAAGTATTGATATTAATGCTCACGTTTTAACATATTTCTAAGAATACTTGCAGTATTGTTGCTGAAGCTCTGATATCTGAAAGCCCAAAAGCATTTAATTACTTTGAGTATATTAGATGCAAGGAATCAGGATTATAATTTTTACCACTGAATGGAATTACGATATATTCTGTGGAAACTATGTTACTGAATAAAACAAAACAGTTAAAGTGAAGGTATCATAGGCATGACTGACTAAGCAGGTGTCGAAAGGTATTTTATTAAAACTTGTATCAATAAGATATATTTTGTTATTGAGTTAGTTAATGCTGTTTGTAAGTAAATTATCCACACAATTTTTACCTTCTATTTATAAATAAACCATGTTGTGTTAATATTATCACAGTGTTCGTGTAGTATTAAAATATTTTACTTACAGAAATTATTTTTTTAAAAAAAGCTAGAGTATTAAACTTTTCGAACGAGCCTTAATAAATGTGTATGTTTTTTTTTCTTAAAATATATACATATATAATAGGATTCTTAATGTGTAAAAGAACCATATATTAAATAAATGTGATTCAAAACAACAGTTGATTTTCATAAAAATTAATTTACGGAACTTTTCATATTGTAATACATATTTTTCTTACATTCCATTGTATGGAATATCAGAATAGCAACATTCTAACTTACTTTTAAAAAATTTCTTTACTCAAAAGTTTTCTTATCTCTCAATGGGGATCATTGTTTGTATTAAAAAAATATGAAAAAAATCCACATGTTGAAATAAATCAATAATTAATAGTAAAATAAATAATAAAGTATATCTTACTACATTACTGGCCATTCAAAACCAATACCAAGGAGACGAGGTATATTGAAACCAAATTTATTTGAAATATAACGTATAACACAAAAGATTTTTTTACCCTACTCCTATTTTAGGCATCTTTGTCATTGTTGACGAGCAGCCCAATAAAGTGATGATGAAGCAAAAATAATTAAAATTAGTGTCCATAGAATTTCCTTCAAGAAACTTTTAGACAAGACAGTGCCTGAGGTGGTTACCATCCATTTTGTCCTGGTGGGGCATAGAAGGCAACAAGCCAAATTCTTCACTCCAATTCGATATAAATGGTTCTGCAAATAATCATGTCCGGTAAGCAAACGAAAGCAAGTGACTCCAACAGATCAAGGATAATTTTTCTTCTTTAAAGAGTGTTTGGCTCAGCTTGGCCGAAGTTGGCCCTTGAGCCATTAAAATTCAAATTCAAACTCAAACCCAACAGATCAAGGCAGGGAGCTGGAAACTCTCCAACTTGCGTGGAGCAAGACATTCCACCTTTTACCCTCAGCTGCAGCACCATACAAGGAAGCCCTATTAATTTTCAGTTTACTGTAAATGATTCTTTTGATGTTTCGCAGAGGCAAAGAAGAGTCAGGTTGTGTGGGATATGAGAATCCAGCTTTAGCAAGCCTATCTGTAAGAGTTTAACAATGGCTGGAAATCCGCTGGAGGGCAATGCTTTATTTAAACTTCTCAAGTTCAATTAACTTCTTTCTACAGGAATGAGCTATCCCGTTTTCATTATACCTTCAGTATAGTACAAAAGTGAGATTATTGAAGTTAAAGCCTTGTGCGGCGTGAGAAATACGATAAAATGAGTACTGAGTGCTCACATCACGGCTGAAGACAGGTTCCAGTAAATGACTCGACATTGAATGAAAGAGGTTTTGAGTGTCTTGGAATATAACAGGTTATGCTGCTTCCACATTTTGCCAAAGTTGGACTGTTATATCTGCAAATGGTGTATGTCAGGCCAATTGTTATCCAATCATTGACTAGATGAGTTCGATAGATGTTAGTAGAGCAGCCTAGTTAAGAATGCAATGCAGTCTGATGGAAGATGCCTTGAACATTGTATGCCACGTAGGGTCTCGTATTGTTCGATTTGAATGTGGAGAAAGGCGAGCTTTGATATTAAAAGATGACTGCCAACTCAAAAGGTTCAAAATTTGGGTTCTTGAAGGTTATTCTTCCAGCAACATGTGCTGGAAATGAGATAATAGGACCCAGTATCACCCGAAACTGTACTACAGTGTGATGGATTAATACAGTGTGATGGATCAATATAGTGATGTATAAGATAACAGTTAAGTAAACTCTCTTTATAGTTTCTCCATACCCTATCAAATCCAATCATCATTGTGCTCCAAGCAGAAACATGATTCGTATGTAAAGACAATACCGGATCATTTGATTGTCCAAGTTCATTGTTTAATACACTGTTTCGGATGAAAAATCTTGCAGCTCTGAAAGAAAGGTAATGTAGTAATGAATGCTTCATGGACATTCCTCTGCACTTCAAATGACGTGGAATAGTATGCCAGATTCCGATTGTCCTGCAGCAAACCTATTTGTTGTGATATGGATCTTGATGTGACAGAGTGATCCATCAATGTCCTGCGTACGTACACCAGTCATCACAGGCAGTGATAGGACGAAGTTGGTGTAATCGGCGCTGTCAATCAGTCATTCCCTCTCGCATCAATTGATTACAGAACTTGCATAACTGTTGCTTGATTATGTACGAAATAACCCCCGACTTATTGGAGTGAAAACACACAACAACTGTTAATCGATTGAACTCAGAAACAAGTACTAATGACACTCTTATTCTTTTTCGAGATATGTTGAAGCTGCTTACTGAAAACAAAGACACGGAAAAGTAATTCTAACACTTCCAAACGGCATTGTGTCTCTCTCTTTACGTTTGTGTGAAGCTAAAGATTCTCATAATGTGAGTCTAGGCTGAAATGCTCATCATTTGCATATCCCATCGCTTTATACGCACGATAGAAATTTCACACTGTTTGGATATCTCCTTCATGGTATTGCATTTTGGATGGTTAGCTGTGTATTTACTAGAGTAAATATAAGTTTCTTTCTCACATTCAAAAATTTACATTTATTTATTTATCCTGTCAGTTTTCAGTTAATCAAATAATTTCCTACATCACGAGCATTCAGCTCTGGTTAAAATCTTGGTACTCAAATTGTGAGTTCCTGAAAAAAGAATTGAATCAATAAAAAATTCATGTCCTTAGGAGTCTAAGCAGATTTTTATCGTTTTTTTATAGCTAAGTGAGACATCTTTGTATAACGAGAGATAATTATCGTTAGTAAAAATTTCATTCTCCTTACTAAAATAACTAAAATTAGATTAATTTACCTCTAACTATTATAATTATATTTGCTATATTATTAGAGCAACAGAAATTTTTTAGCATTCTACTGCATGAAAACCTAAATTTAGTGATTAAGCTTTATAATTAAAAATTTCAAAAATTCTCTTTTATATCACGAAAATTCATACAAGTAGAATAACATTTTAAAAATTCCTGAGCATTGAGAATAATGAATAATAAGTCTTGAACTCATAAAATTTAAATTTAATGTAAAATATTTTCAGGTCTTCAATATGCATATAGTTCTCCATTACCGAAGACAGCCCGAGTAGACAACAAGTTTCCTAATCAACTATTTTTAATGATAAAAAAAATCACTTTATAGAAGTATGTTAAATGCAATTAAACTTTGTTTCTTATAGTTTTACAACTCGTGTAATTAAGTTGTAATCAGTGGAACACAGTTTCGATTCGATAGCCAACAGAATACATGTATAGATCGTGCCTTTTCTGATAGAAATTTCTTAATTGATAAAAATAATTCACACGAATCCATAATCAATATCTACTAACATAATAAAAGAGAAATATGCGTGGGCAACATTGTGAATAAAAACATGAATGTTTTGATCACATTACCTAATGAGAATAATTTTGCTGTGTATCATTGGAAATATGTGTCTGTGTATGATAAATTAATTTGAAAAAAAAAATATTAACTTGAATTCACTAGCGTACGGCAAGATGTTTATTAGATTGTATAATAAAGTGAAATAAAATCAGTAGCAAACGTATATTATTTTTAGGAACTGAGATTTTAACATATCAGATTCAAGGTTTTTGGGAAAGGGATTTTTGTCCTTTAGTAATTATCTCTCTCTCTCTATTTCGAGTTTTTCAACTAACATTCATTTTTTCTTTATGAATCACCAACTTCAGCAAAATTAGCCAGTTTTGGTTGTTAACAATCCCTTTTATTGGTTAGATGCTCTTATATTTGAATTGAATGATTACAATGTAAAATTTGTATTTCCTTTTACTTGGTTAGCTTACAAAAATTAAACTTGCAATTATTTTGATTATGTGGGACACAAATGTTTGAGCTACCAAAGCTCAGACGTCTTTAGACGTGAAATTTCAATGATAGAAATGACTTGTTTGTAATTGGATAAATTTATGTACAATTGTGTAACGAACATTTTCAATGTAATAAAATAATAAAGTGTTGAATAAATAATTGCATACCAATAGTGAAGTAATTATAATTGTTAATAAGAATGCGATAACAAAAATTTAGAAAAAGTTTAGAAATCGAATTTATAACAATTCAAGATTAGAAAATGGGAAGAAATTTCGTAAGTTTGTCGATATAATTTGGTTAAATCCACCATTCGAACATTTAAAGGATCATTGCAGATATTAAATTGATATAAAAATATGACAACAATATGCAAGTAAATTCACATAATTTCCATTTGTACAATGTTTTCGAAGTTCAAATTACCTATTTAAATAGAGAAATCACTGCATTTACTTAAATGTTTATTTTCAATACATCCAGCATATCTTTTTTTTCCATATATTTTTTTGTTCACACTAGTAAATTTATTTATAAACTTTTTTGGAATGAATACTTATACTTATAAAAACTTATGTATTCGTTAAATAACTAGTAAAGTAAATTTTTTATCATCTGTTCGCGAATTAAATGCGAACATTTTTAAATATCTATAAAATTATTTATTGATCATATATTATTGTTTCCTTATTTTGTGTATTTTCATTTACGAGATACATGGTTTCAGAATTGTAATTTTAAAAAGTGTATAGTATTAACAAGATTATTCATTAATTTCAATTCTATGAATAAATTAATCAGTAGCATTTTTCAAAATTATATTAAATCCTAAGTTGAATATAGAAAACTACCCCTGTTATTAACATATTTGACTTTTCATACATATTTCAACCCTTTCAGGGTCAGCGGTTTCATAGTGAAATCACCCGATTATAGATTTCTTTCATACATAAAAATAAGAGCAATTTAATAAAAATTGGTCTGATTTTAATGCATGAAAAAATGAATGAAAGTATGGTTTCACTATGCAACCATCACCCTTGAAAGTCTATTTAAGCATAGGGAACAAAATAAGAAAAAATTTTAATAAATAAAAGTTACTTATTTTTCGTTATAGTTTTTAATCAGATTCGGATTCGCATTAATCTCTAAGAATAGAATGCACATTATACAAATGTTATCAAACTGAAAGTTTTTTAACTATCTACACTATCTACCAATAAATATTTGGACACCTATGCAAATGAAGATATCTGCATTCCTGATCTACATCATGCCTTCTGTAAATTACCGTATAGGAAACAGCATTGGCATTAATCACATGCAAGATTTTACAAAATCCAAAGCTGTCTGAATTCAAGAACGGAGAAATTCTTGGATATCATAGAAATGTCCGATTCTTAAGGGACATATCTAGTGAGTTAAACATTCCAAAATCGGCAGTGGTTTTTGTTATTAAAGCGTAGAATGGGAGTAGTGTTTATCGGAATGTGCTTCGACCCAGCAGACCCCCGAAGTTAAGAGACAAAGACCGACGAGTGCTGTCGAGAGAAATTCGTAAAAACTGTATCAAACCTCTGCCACTCAAGAGTTCCGATAAATATAATTACTCTATATTTACTTCTATTTCTATAATTACTATCTACAAGAAAGCACATTTTCTCTTGGTTTCTAAAATCATGCTACCACGGATAACCCTTTGATTACAAAATCCAACCACGCTTCTAGGTTGAGGTAGTGCAAGGCACTTCGAAATTGAACTGAAGTGGAATGGAAACATTCTCTCTCTCTAGAGTTATAAATCAAGGTTCAATCTCTACCAATCGGATGATAGTGTACGGGTTTGGTGTATGCCTGGAGAATGCCTTATACCAGAATGGATTGTGCCTACAGTACAATTTGGTGGAGGTGGAATGATGGTTTGGGGATGTTTTTTTATGATATGAACTGGGACCCTTGTTCATAATTCATGGTAAGCTCAACGTCGACTCTTACGAAACTATTCTAGACAAAAATGTTCTTTCTACGTCGTCGTAATTTTGCGGGTTGGATCATTGTTACTTCCAGGATGACAATGAGACTAGTCACGTTGCGTGGTTCACCATATACTAGTATAATGATAATGAGGTGAACTGACTGGATCGGCTTATCCACAGTCCAAACTTGAATTTTATGGAAAACCTTTGGGATGATTTGGATCACCGAATTAAAGGGTGCAGCAACTGCCCAAAATCGGTGCAAGAACTTGCGTGTCTTCTTCAAGCCGAGTGAAAGAATAAAAATCATTGCCCATTATCCAGACACTTGCGAAAAGCATGCCCCGCAGAATTAAGTCTCTAATTGCCTCAGGTGAAGGTTCTACCAACTATTTAATATGAATAAATATTATTTATCTTATTATCAAAGGCGTCGAATTACTTATTGGTAGATAGTATATTTTGCTATTGATTTCTAAACCAGAGTTGTATGAAACTAGAATGTTTTATTTATTTTCAAACTAAAATGTTTTAATATCGTTTGTCAAAACTATGGAAATAACTCTTCAGCAAGAATATAATATTGCATCTTCCACGATTTTGTCCTATAGTTTATTATTAATACGTTATAAAAAAAAAATTCAAAGTCACAGTTTTTCAGATATCCCAAAGTACACATTGAATTTAGGACTTATACATCTAAATGTGATAATTGACATTTGTACCTATTTTTTAATATTTGTATTTTTCTATTAGAAGTAGTAAGAAATTAAGTACAAAATCTTTCCTTAGGAAATATCAGTAAGTTTACTCAACCAAGCATATACTGTTATTGTTACTGAAATCTTATTTCCACATACTTCGTCAGTCAACCCTGCAATGTTCACGGGGAGTTCCAGAGACGCAAGGCCTATTTCTTTTATTATAGTAATTACTATTAAAATTAATTTCAAGTTATGTTATTGGTTTAGTTTAATTTATTAATATGAGGTATTTTTTTTACTTAATTTATAATGTTTTAACTTCATTCGCTGAATTTCCTTGAATAATCTCATACATTTTTAATCCAAATTATATCGAGCGTCTGTGATATAATGCATGGCTTTTAATAGAGCAATATGCCACCCAAGTACTATAAGATTATATGTGCGACTGTTCACGCTTTAACTTGTTTAAAAAATTTATCTACAAAAAAATTTTATTGTCTGTACATAAATTTGTAGTTTTAAAACAATATCTAATGAGTTTGTACATGTCATAATAAATCAACAATCTCTGATTTTTTCCCCTTTAATCTATTGCTCCACGTGAGTATCTGAGAACTACAGAAAATTATATTTCCTAGTTAAATACGATACGCGGAAATGAATTCACACACACATTTAATACAAATAATTCATAAATTAGGTGTATAAATGGTGAACGTGTGCTTTTTTGGGATGGAATATAATATTCTGGAATATTTTCTACGTTTATAGTTACTTTCAAATATTGACATTTATAATAATGAAAAGTATATCAATAACCCCTCATTCTTTTCATGTGGTATGCGAGTATTATGATCCATTGTATTAGAATGTATATTATTATAATAGAAAACACAATTACTGTAATGAACGTATTCAAACTAAGCTAGGCATACTAGCAGAACTTGGTTAATTCCAATATTTAGACATTTAAACTTTTCTCAATCCTTTTACAGTTGTGTGTTCTTTGTGAAACGGTTCAGACCGACACAATGCAAATATTACACCATTTTTAATAATAAATTACGCTATAATGCTAGAGAAATTCGTCCGGAATTTAAAAGGCTGTTATTACTAAATTGTATTTGATACTATTTTTTTGTGTCATCAATTATTTTATACTAGCAAAAAAACTACTACATAGAATTTATAAGCTGGTGGCTTTTGTTAAACTATTTGCTTTTTCTTGTTTTTTTTTTCACGAATATATTTCTTCACATTACACTCTAGGACAGAAATTCCCAAACTTTTTTGTCTCATAGACCCCTTTCCATCTTTTTCGGTTTGAAGTGACCCCCCAGCTTACCTAATATTGAATTTTTTCGAATTTACCAACTTGAATGTCTTTTTGACAGCTGGTATAGAGCTACTTACATTAAACGATTTAAATTTGTAACTGAAGTGAAGTATAGTGTTTGAACCTTAAAAACATGTTAATTAAATTAAAATTTAATTAATACATAAAATAACTTGGGGTCAATCTTGTCAGATTTAACCTTAAATCTCCTTGGTTACTAGTGTCCAACACTTATTTCCCCCTTTCTTTTTTGTTTTGGAGATTGGCAACACCGCTGAAACTGCTTCTCACTAGGAAAAGTAATTAAAATTTTTCTCATGATATTCCATAATTCGTGATAAATAATAGGTATGTCTTTTTAAAGCCAAAATTCCTGACATGGTCCTTGCTTTAATAAAATATATGCTGCCACCTTGTAACTGCAAATTAACCTCATTAAAATTAGTAAGTAAATCTATTAAATAGATAAAATCTAGTTTCCACTTGACTAAATTTTCTTTTAAAACTAAAATCTTCATTTGGTTTAATGAGAGTCACTATTATAGACCCCCATTTACATCTCATGGACCCCCAAACTATTTTTTCGCTAGTGTGGACCCCTTGAAGGTCATCATAGATCCCTGGGAGTCTATATAGACCACTTTGGGAATCACTGCTCTAGGAAGTAGAGCAGTATGTTTCCTGAATAAATTCGATACATCTAAATGAATTCATATAATGCAAAAAATTAGAGATATACATTACTCTAACTCAGAATTAAGAAGGTAAAAAACTTTCTCTTTTAATTCAAATTATTAAAAAAGTTCATTACATAGTAATCAAAATTAAAAGCTATTCAAGATTTTGGTTCTATGAAATAGTGAAAGGTGTAGAATTATTTTGCGTAAGTATATACTTGAAATAAACTCTAAATTATAAAATGTATGTTTAGCCTTTTCTGTACGATGAAAAAAAAAATAATTTATTTAAGTTATAAGAATATATTCCACACCAGTTTAAAAATTTAATTGACTTTTCGTTTACTTTTAATTGCAAATTGTCTTTTTTAAATCCTTTTAATTTTTAATCAACTTTGCAGAAGTATAAATTCAAAGATATCGAATACAAACACAGATGTTAGAGACTGAATTATTAGAATTACATTCTTAGATAGAATAAATAATTTTAGTTATTCACAGATTTATATTAAGATATAAAGTTTAAAGATATCAAAAAGTTTGTTTTTCAAATTAAATTATTAGTACTGTTTTCCTTTTTCTCTAATTGGTGACAGTTAAATTAAACCTCTCTCATTATCTTTATTGTATTACATTTAAAAATAAAAAAATACATCCTTCTAAAAGAACACAAATATCCAAGATATCAGAAGTTAACCTTAACAGTAACTTTCATGTTTCTTTTCATACCTATGAGCTAACATGAATTCATACTTTATGAGCATTTAAAAGAAGTTTTTAGTTTCTTTCATTATTCTTTTCAAATTCTAACATTCCAATTGAGTTCATTAGTTAGGCTTGGAAAATAAAAATTAAGAGAGATCACTGTATAAAAATTAATTTCTATATAGAGCAAAAATTTATCAATAAATACTACCTCTTTATCATTAAAAATACATATAATGAAATGAATAAAATCTCTATAAATTTTGGATTATAATAAAAAGAAGTGTCAAAGAGCGAATGGCTTATTAACATTTAGGATTTTTTTTCATCGAAATTTCTATTTTTTCCCAGTAGTAATATTTTATCTATTTAAATTTTTTCATTGTTATACTAACTAAAAATTTTTTAATAATTTTTAAAATTTTTATTTATTAAGAAACTTTTAAAAGTAAAGCTATGAAATTTTTTATGTGTGTACTTTTAAAGGGGAAATTCTCTCTAGATATTTGAGAAAATCATCATTTTTTTCAGTAATATTTAAATCTTGGGGAAATATTTCTGCCGTACGTTTGAAGCTTATCAGCCTCCTTTGCATTTTCATTCTCTTAACAAAAATTTAATTTATAATTCCTTTCTCGTTTGTTTTCCGTATCTTATCTGATTGTTAATATATATATATATATATATATATACAATTTTTATTTTTTCATCCTTTTATATCCACAATTCACTTTTATAACTTTTTTTTCAGCTTTTAAAATACATTTAAGTTTGTAGTACTTGCAGTAGTAGTAAGTTTGAATTCTTGTTCCTTTTCTGTGGTCACGTTATTTTATTCAATTTTTGCAGACTTGTCAGTTTTTCTTTTTTTTTTACTTTTTTCTGCAAATTAAATTTTCTTTCTTTTCAATTTGTTTCGTATTTATCTTGTCAATGCTGCTGCATAAATCACATTTCTTAAAGTAATTTGTTTCATTTTCAATATTCCTTTCATTAAAAAGGAGCAGAATAATTCTGCAAACATGCAACAATTCCAGCAAATGAATTTAAGAAATTCTTGAGCTTTATTAAATTGTATTTCTTATTTTCGCAATACATACAAAGACACAAAATAAAATTTTAGAAATTATACTTTAATAAGCATTAGTTTCCGCTAAGAGTATTTTTTATTCATTTCTACATAATAATCAATTCATATCATTTCTTTTCATTTTTAGTCGATGCCAAGCTAAAGAAATCCCAAGTTAAACAAAAGCTACCTCAACGCAACGTCATCATCAAAAGAATATTACAAATATTTAATAACATTTCATCTAATTTTTCGTTATACACGCAAATATGAGAAATAAATTAAAACAATGACTAAGGGTATTTGAAGAAAATTAATTAATATTTCTAGTCTGCAAACTTACTAATGAAGCAGATGCATTTCTTTATCTTCATTCTAGGACAGATTCTAGAACATTCTAGAACAATGTGTGGATTAAAAGATATAGTAAAAAAAGAAATAATACATTTGAAAAAAAAATATTTTTAATAAGTCTTGTTTAAATCTCTATATTTCCTCTAAGTTTTATTCTTTTTAAAGGATTATATTAATGAATATTTATACCTTCAAAATAATACATTATTACATTACACTATATTTTATTAATTAAGTAAATTTATTTCTTTTTTACGCTATTTGTTTAACCTGTTCAGGACCATGATCACATATATGTGATCACGCGTTTCTCCCTCCACGGCCCATGGTATAATATATGTGACTGAGCTTTCCCTCCTCGTAGGCCCATGATCACACCGGTGTGATCAGAGTTAGGAACGTTTTTATATTGATTTTCACAAGCACTAGATGGTGGTTAAAAACCATTTTTTTTTTTCGAATAATGTTTCATTTAACTTTGAACTTCAATATATTCTTTTCAACTCCGTGTTTTTTTTTAATTAGATCCGAGATATTTATGAATATAAACAACTGCACATGTGTTTATTTTTCGAGAGAATCGGATATTTAGAGGTACGTGATTTACTGCTCTATGAATTTCTGCTTATATTTTGAATAAGTTGGCTTAGTTTTCTAATATTTTCTATATTCGTATTTAAATGTATGGGAATTTTGTCAATTTTTTTTGAAAGTGTAAGTAATTTTTTTTTTTATTAAAATGAAAACATTTTCCTTAAAATTCGCAATTGCTTTTTTAAATATAGCGAAAATGTTTGTACTCCATTTTAAAATATTATCAATGATAGTAAATTGTAAGTTTTAGCGTATTTGACTGCATTTAAAACTTTATATGAATTTTTAAAGGAAATTATATATATATATATATATATATATATATATATATAGGCTTAGCAGGGAAATTCGACCGGTTCTATGCGTGTGTATCCTCTCCGAAAGTACGGACCTGGGGAAGAGCTTCTTTCTCCTTCCGCTGGTCCTGAAGGGGAAAAAGATATTTGGTACATGGTGATTCATATTTTTTAAATGCTCGATATGTGTGTCTATAATTTAAATTTATTCATATTTAAATTATAGGAAATTTACTTATAAATTAAACAGATTTAGAAATATGGAACTATACAGGGCATCATAAAAATAGCTACCAAACTCTGCTCATCTAAATTCCTCGTTGGGAGTACATATAAAGTTACCAAAGAACTGTACCAGTACACGATACATAGTTTACGAGAAAAATATGAAAAACAAAATATGACATCCCAGCCGGGGAAAGGGAAAAAAAAAACTGTATTGGACACACCAACAGCAGTATTTGAAAATATTTATAACGGCAGACATTCAAATTGTCTGCCTTGAATATCGAGGTAGGCTTGAGATCGTCGTGGCATGAATGAGTACTTACGTCACAGCAGCGTGGTGTCCACCGAAGTACAAAAGCATGCAGACGAGCAACTAAGTCCGTTTATGCAGTCACTACATCTCAAAACTCCAATTCCTTGTGACTTCTCCATAGAAGAAAAGTCCAATTGTGTGAAATCTGGCGATCGTGGCAGCCATAGAACCAGACTCACATACCCGATCCAGTGGCTGTAGTACGCCATACCTAACCAGTCATGTACGGAATCACAGAAACACTTCGGGATCTCATCACGAAACATTATGCATCATCATTCATTCATCAGCAATTATGTATTTTTCTGGTACTCTATTGTTCATACAGGTACAATTCTTTGGGCATTTTTATGAACTCCCCACGAGGAATCTGGCTGTGGAGAGTTTAGACGCTATTTATAGGACACCCTGAATTCGTTCAGTGTTCGTTCAGTTTTAAACTTTGGATGTTAAATGAAAATAAAATAAATGTGTACCTTAAAATCCGGCGTATAACGCACACTTCTAACACAAAAAACAAGTAATATAAAAAAAAGAAATTAAGTCAATTCCTACTTAGATCAACAAAGAAAAATTTTATTTTAGCTCTACTTTTTATTAAATAGTTACAATTAATATAAATATGTATATACATATGACAGAATCACAACATTAAGTGGTTATTAAGTTTTATTAATTATCATTAAAGTATCGCATTGTCATCCAAAACAATCGTGTATATAAATTTCATTTCAACTGAATACTTTAACACGTGAGAAAAAAAAACCTTTTCAAGTTTTGACACAAGCCGCCAAAAGGGTCGCTAAGTCGCCAAAAATGATACCAACGTGGCTGTGTATTTGTAATTCTTTAAATAATTAGTTTTAATCAATTATTTTTTATTAATTATTTTTATATTATTGTATTGTCATCCAAAATAAACCTGTATATAAAATTTCAGCTCAATTGAGTGCTTTAAAATGTATTTTATTAACGAATGAAAATTCCACCCAGATAAATAAATAAATATATAAAGATTGTGAGCTAATAGTAGGAATTGAATAACAGCGAAATTTAGGGGAGCGCGTTATACGCCGAGTATAAAAACTAGATTTAAAAATAATAAAACTTATGAGCATGAAATTTTTTTCTTACTTCTACACATACCGAATTACTGATCATTTTGAATAAATACTTATGAGCTAAAAGAGTTGTAGTTCTAGAGGTATTCTATTTTTTTTTTTTTTTTAAAGTCTGGGGTATTATCTCGAATGAATGACTTCAAAACAAAAGAGCGTTGTATACTAATATTTCAGATTTCTTCGAAAAAAGGGGGAGCGCGTTATATGGCGAATAGACCTAAAAATCAAAAAATGCAGCTTGAAAGTATAGGTGAGCGTTATACGCTAGATTTTACGGTATGTTATTATTTATTTATTAATTTGATAACCTAAAGAGAATACTTTCTACATTAGAGATCAGAATTAAAAGTATTCTTTAAAACTTAAAATTTAAACGAGAATTCATTTTATATGCACCTAAAAATGCTTTTAATGTTTTATTAATGAGTCATCGTAACAGAAAAAAATGATAAATTTAAAAAATGGAAATCAATCGAGAATCTTGTAGATCCAGATTTTTAAAAAATGATTAATTGATCGCTGAAAAGGAATAAATTTTTAAAAAATAATCTCAGTTTTAAAATTATATCAAACTTAGATTTTACGAAAGTCTTACTATATTTAGTAATTCTGGATGAAGTTCTTCCCCGTCACAATATATTTATATATATATTCATGGAAATTGTCATTAATAAAATCAATTAACCAATACTTTCAAGTTTAAACAATGTCTTTGATTAATAAGCGATAGATAAAAAAATTATAATTAAGAAGACAGCAAAGATGAATGATTCATATAGATAATTTTATCCAAAAGATTTCTTTTAACTTTCCTTTCGAAGCGAAAGTTTTCGAGTCTAATAGTTTACATATTGATGACTCTTTTCTTTTTCAACTTCCATTTTCTGTGCATGAGCAATTTGAAAAAAAAAGAGGGAATTGTGAAAGAAAGAAACTCAGTAGCACATTAACGCCGATAAGACTTGCATCCGAAATGTAGCCCTGCCAAAAACCTTAAAAGCGTGCTAAAGTTGGAAAGTATTTAATAACCCATTATGACGCTAACGAAGAAGTTAGTGGATAGACTGTAGGGAAAAAAAATTAATGTTCCGTAATTACGAGGGCGTTTAAAAACACCTTAAAGAAGAAAGGAGAAAAAAAAAGTCCTCAATCAAAGAAAGTAATACACTCGCGTTCTTAGAAAGCGCGTGATATTGAAAAACATATTTTTTTAAGTGAAATTTGAAGGGGCATCGCAAAAGGAACATTAAAGGATTTTTTGGAAAGTAATTTTTTCCTGTTTCTTACAGATGGCGGTAAATTATTAAGATCCCACTAAAATGTTTGATTTAAACACCAGTTTTGAAAAAAAGCAGAAAATTATAAGTCCTCTCTCAAAATGAGGAGTCAATGTTATGTGATAATGATATCTTTAAAATTGCTTAGTAAAGCTGCTGTAGGGACAAACTTTTTTTATTAGCTTACTCTTACAGTGTTATTTTGCGCCTATTAATTTTTTTAAAATTATATTTTAATAATTTCTGTTTTGCTTATGCCACGCAACGTATTTACAATTTATTTAAAAATAATGTATCTTGTTTCTTATATAATACTTCTTGTCTAAATGCAATTACTTTACAAGCTTTTACTAAACTTGAAATGTAATTTGTTCGGGTGAAATCATGCAACTCAATTTTGAAGCTGACGTCTTCAACCGAATGAGCTGAAATTTTTTGTAAACACGTTTAGTTTGGATGACAATGCATTTTTTGACCATTTGTGTTCCCAAATTGCAATTAGTTAAAAAGGTATTAATTAAAAACCTTAAAATACATAATTGTTTTACCCCTGTTGGCTTTTTATTCTGCCGAGCAGCTTATTTGATGTAGCTTAAAGAAGTTCCGATTTTTCGGCCTTTTTTTAAAAAACATCTAATTCTTTCTATCAAACTCCGACAAAAAATAATTACACAATTGGAAAGATCATTTATTTCGCCGTTATACATGATGATATTTTCTATTTTTTACTATTTTTTCTAAAATGAGTCAAAATCGATGCGTTTTCATGAAAATGATTTCTAAATCGTTCCGTGTGAATTTTTTTTCGTGTTAATTAATCGATATTCTGCACTAAAAAAAGTTCAGGTTTTTCTCTTTTAGAATCAGTCATATAAAAAATAAAAAATGCCGAAAACTTTTTTTTACGATTTTTCAAAAAGTGCTCAAATTTTTAATTAAACATTTAATAACGTCGTCATTTTTAAAGATAATAGCACGAAACTTTGTTGAACAGTATTACCCAAATTCTGTACAAAGATTGAAAAAATTGGTTTAAAATTATAGATTAAAAAAAAAAAAAAAATTGTGTGTTTTTCGTTTTTAATATAGTATTATAATAATAAAAAAAGAGTTAATATTTTGAGTAATTTTGCTTTGTCGAACGTTATTTTGGTCTTACAGTGTTTATTCTCCCCCCCCCCCCCAATTATCCTCTTGTTGCCTCCCGAGTGAAATATCTATCATATGTATGTGGCCTGGCGGGAAAAAGATTAAGTACCCCTGAGCAAACTGTTTAAAATCAACCGGCAAACGACCTTGCAGCAAGGATGTGTTGAATGAGATGAACAAACTGAGAAACCAATCCAGCGATTACTAAAAAGTAAAAAATAAATTAAAAGTAAAAAAAATTTAAAAACGAGCTTTTATTTAAATGAGCTAAAAAGAATAAAATAAACTTTTCTTTTAAAATTTGTTTGCTATCAACTTGTAACGTCATTACACAATTTATAATATAAAAGCTTGTCACGAGATTCCATTGTGTAGATAAACAATATCTGATCTAATTGATTTTAATTTTTAAAATTTTCAAACTAAGTGAATACGAGTACTTTAATCTCGCGACAAGCTTTTATATCGTAAATTGTGTAATGACGTTATAAGTTGATAACAAAAAAAGTTTTAAAAGAAAAGTTTATTTTATTCTTTTTAGCGCATTTAAATAAAAGCTTGTTTTTAAAAAAGGTTTTTTTTTTACTTTTAATTTATTTAAGGATATGTCTATAAGCACAATGAGATTTTATCGTACTTCACATTAAAGTTGATTTACTCATTGATTTACAGTTCATTCAGGAGTTTATTGTCATAAAATTTAAACAAACAAAATCTTAGTTTATAAGTGTATGTTATACAAATGCACTAAAGTTTTTCTACTTTTCTAAATAGCCTATGTCAGGGATCAGCAACATATGGCACGTGTGCCACATGTGGCACGTGGAACCATTTTCAATGGCACTCTGTATTACTCTAACAAATATGTCAATTTTTGAGTGTGGATGGAAGTTGATAAATTTGTATTGAACCTTATTTGACAAATATCTTCGAAATTATGAACATTTACGGAATTTTTAAAAAAAATCTGAAACATAACTCTAAAGATAAATGTGCAGCTATATTATAAATTATTGACTGTCATTGCTGGAGAGATTTAATTGTTTGAAGAGAGAAAATTGCATGTACTCAGCTTTCCGCTTTTGGTTCTACATATCTAAGTAATAAGTATTTCGAATTCGTAAAAAAAAAAATGTTTAACAAATGAATGCATAGAATCGTGTCCAATTGAAAATCACAAATTATACCCTTGATATTACGATATGATAGAAAAGCAGTGCAAGCACTAGGTTCACATTAAAATTTTTATTTGTTTCTTTATTTAACTATAATGAAGGGAAATACTTATATTTTATGATGTCGTTTGTTTTATTTTAATAATAATGTTTAAAGATACACATAATATATATATATATATATGTACCATCTCGAGTTTTTTTAAATTTTGTTGAAGAAGTATTTCATTTTGTGCTGCTTATTTTTATGTTAAAAATATATTTAAATGATGCAAAATTAATGTATAATAAAACTGCAAATCTTTTTTGTTGACCTCTATTCTCTAAATCTGTATGAATTATGGAGGGAATCGAATTGCTTAAAAAATGTCTTACTGTGGCAAGCTGAATCCTATTGATAGATTGGTTTGCATGCCATGACTAAAAGGTTGCTGACCCCTGGTCTATATAATTGTATTTGTTTTAAAAATTAATTTTATGAGGAAAATAAACTTTTTTTTATCTTTTTATTCTCAGTTCAGAAAATCTATATTAGTTAGAATTTTTAAAGAACTTATATGCTTTCGTAGTGTTAAAAATAGAAAAAAAATACCTTTAATAGCTAATTAATGCTGAAAAATTATGAAATACGAAATAGCTTTTAAACTTTCTGTTCTATATATATACACAGAGTATATTAATATACAGTAGTTACACACTTTCAAGACAGATAGAGTAAACCGAAATGATGGGAAATCGTATAGAAATAGACAGGAAACACTTCCCTGTCACTGCAGTGACGACACAAAATACGAGAAAGACAGGGTTCGAATAAGAGAAGAAAACTTGTTTATTATTTTTAGAACAACCAAAAAAATTAAGGAAAAGAAACATTAAAGCGACAATAGGGGCGTACGTTATTAGTATGCAGGTCATATGGGAAATTCCGGCATGACTAGCAATAGCCCGCATACTGGTACGGGGATTTTTCTGTACCAGATCCAGGGTATTCTCATTGTTTGGCGTTCATACTCTTTCTTCCCTCACGTTCCTATGTGTCCACGATGAAGAATTTACTGTCGGAAAATCTCTGGTACAAGTGTGCAAAGATGGCGTGGCTGGTAGATCACCTCCTGGGGTAACTTTGGTCGCACAACCACTGTGCCGTGCGTCTATTGCAATCAGCCTTATGCTTGATGCATATCAGCGAGCTCAGCGTTCTTGTTCCATTCTAATATGTGCATGCACTGTCATTTGAAACTTTGTAACGCCATCTATCGTGTACATCATTGGTTCCCAAAGTAGTCCCAATGGACTCCAATGAGTCACCGATATAATTCAGGAGGAAAGTTAAAATTGATTTGGGGGTCCCAGAACAAGGTTAAGGTGTCCACGCAAGGTTTACTATAAAATAATAAAATTGTGCGATCCATTTTTATTATTATGGAAATTTAAATAATTAACAATAAATAAAATAGAGTTGCGATTTTTACATCCTGAGTAAAATGTAAATATATAGGTGGGTGCTTAAAATACAGCATATTATTTAATAACTGTTCGTGGAAGCATTAGGTAATACCTTTTGTGAATAAACATTGAAAAAACTTATTTCCACTGATTTGTCACTTGTAGTAACAGTGGTGTTTATAACTTGTTTTAATGTTATTGCTAAAACTTAGTTATTGTTCAGTTTACTTTAATATATTCAAGCTTTCAATTTCATCAACACGCTAACAACAATCTAACAACAAAATTATAACGAAATAATAAAACTATGTCAAATGGTTCAATGAGACCTTCCAAGCTTAAAGAACATTTAATAAAAATCCATAGTAACAAAAAAGGTAAGGATTAAATGTTTTTCCAACAGTAGAAGAAAAATAATTGAAAACACCGACACTGCAACAACTCATAGGAACAATATCTAAGCGAGATAACAATAGACTACTTGCTTCTTATAACATTCCTTTATTGAGTGCAAAGTCTGAAAAGCCGTACACTATTGATGAAGAACTTATTCGAGCAGCTGTAGGTGAGGTAATACGCCCCGTGTTGTGCGAAACAGTTTGGGAAGCACTGGCGTACACAACCTAAGACTCCCCAACATTTTTGCTACATTAAGAATAATAGACACGATAACCGTCTCTTACTCTTGTCCTATCTTTCTTGCATTTTGTGTCGTCACTTCCGTGCAAGGAAAGCGTTTCCGACCATGCATTCCTGCGTGAATTTCCATCGTCTAGGTGTACCATATCTACCCTAAAAGTTTGCAACCGTTGCATTGATACACCCTATATATTAAATATAGATTTTAACTAAGAGTACCCTGTATATAAAATTGTTTGCTTAACTTATATTTTGCTAATATTCTAAATACTGTTGAATCAGGAAGCTGTAGCCAATTTATCAGCCCATTTTTCACTGAATGAAATATATGACGTGATTTTCCTTAAGTTCAGCCATTTAAATAAGACAGTAATAATTTTTCAATACATACATAAATTAAATGTTTTTCTGATACTCTTAATTATGTAAAGGAATTAAAATGAATGTAGAAATTCTTATTTGAGTAAGTTGAATTTATTTGTAAAAAATGCAACATCATGAAGGAATCGTTAGAATTATTAAATTTAATGCACAAATGACTTGTATAACTACAAATAAAGGATGAAATTTTCAAAGCAAAAAACACTATTAAGTGACCGAAATCAGTATTTGGTGTAGCCACCATGCGCTGCAATAAGTACTGCTATACGACTTGGCATGGAGTCAAACAGATTTTGAATGTCTGCTTGTGAAAGAGAATTCAATATTGCTTGTATGCGCATCAAAAGTTCGTCTTTTGAAGTTTGCGTGGATCACGAGCGAGACACCGACCAACCAAATCCCACACGTACTCAATGGGTGACATATCCGGCGAATATGCAGGCCAAGAAAGAAGTAGCATGTGTTGGGCAGAACAGAAGTCTCGAACAGTCTTTGCAACATGTGGGCGTGCATTATCCTGCCGAAACATAGTTCTATCGATGCCCTGAAGGAAGGAAACGACTTCGGACTGTAGCACTTCACGGACATACCTGTTGCTATTGAGATTAAGCTCAATTCGTAGCAAATTGGATCGTCCGTGATACGAAATCATACCCCTAACCATAACTCTGGGTGGTTAGGCCACTATGTCATTCAATAACGCACTCTGGAAGGCAGCGTTCACCGGAATAGCATCTAACACGAATGANGCCATCATGGTCCCACAAATTGAAGCGTGATTCTACTGAAAAGACAACTTAATGCCAATCAGCTTGCCAGGTTCTGTACTATTGAGCCCATTGTAGACACAGCCGTTGATGGTTTGCGATGAGGGGGATCCTGTGTAAAGGCACCCTTGCACGCAATCCAGGGTGCAGCAGACGTCGACAAATTGACGAAGCCTACGTTAGTACACCTGTAGCAGTATACCAACGTGCTGCCAACTGCCTGGAGGAAGCTGTACGGTCATTAACCGCCATGCGGAGCAGGTGTCGATCGTCGCGCGCTGACGTCACCTTCCATCTTCCACTGCGAGTTTTTCGAGTTGTTCGGTGTTCGTCGGTCCACTGCTTCTAAATTCGCGTCACTGTGGAACTGTTCCGCTGCACACTATCTCTAATTGCGTGATAGGAAAATCCTCCTTCTCGAAGGCCGATAATCCTCCCTCGTTCAACCTCCTTAAGTTGTTGGAATTTTTCCTTATTTCGTCGTGGAGGCATACTTAGGTCTCACTAAACGTTCACCACTAACAAATAATCATTAACTATTTTCAACGTCCCGATACAGCACTCTATCTATACGCTTTCAGCAACAGTTCAGAGGGCGCTGTGCACGCCACGCATATGCGGTGGCTCTGAAACTTTATTATTTTACGTAACATCCTATAATTGATATTTGCTTCAAAGTTCATTTAATTCTGACAATTCCTTCTGGGTATTGCATTTTTTACTAACAGCAGTGTAGTTAAATCTTCATGCTAACATAAATGCTAACTAACAAATATATTTTAAGCTTAATTTAATGTTGCACAAAATTTGACTAAATTTAATGCCTCTTCAGGAACCTTATAACCAAAGTTTTTCTTAAGTCTTAAAAAAAAAGTAATGTGTTTTTTTTATTTATTTATTTATTTATTTTTTTTTACAATATTTTGCATCTTAGGTATATGATGCATCATTTGAAAGAAAAAAAAATCGATGGAATAAATCATAGGATAAAAGTTTCAGAACTACGAAAATGTTCCGAAACCTGCAGTTTACTCTATATCAACCACTCTAAGTACTATTCACACATAAGGGCATTAAGTGAACTTCAGATTTGCAAACAATTTTTTTTTCGTATTTTAAATAGAAAGGGAAGAGAAAACTTCAAGGTGACGCGTGAAAAAACGATAAATTTATGTGTGGATTTTATAAAAGACGTTTAATTCAAAGAATGGGTGTAGGTTAAAGATTTTTAAATTTATCATTTTCTTTTTTAGAGAAAAAACAGGAGGGAAACGTATCTTTAAGAAAATTTTGTTTTCCTATAAAAGAATGTACTTTGGAAAACTATAACTGTGAATTGCTTCTACTGAGAAAAAAATATTATGTTTTGATGCAATTTCCAATACTTGAAAACCAGTAGAAGAATCGTGAATCTGATGTCTGATAAAAGTGTTTAGTGGATTTTTTTTAGTATACTCTAAAATAATAAATCAAGATGGATTATTTTATGAAATATACTTTAGAATGGTTGCTGTACATTTTTTTGGGAAGCGGGGGGGGGGGGGGGGGGGGGGGGGGGGGGGGGGGGGGGG
>BMAV01003751.1:0-221396 GCA_019973955.1 Trichonephila inaurata madagascariensis | reverse complement strand
ATTTTAAGTTCACTGATTTATAATGTACCTTTATAAAAAATTAGGTTATTTTTATACATGTAACGATAAGTTCTATTGGAGGTAATGATAGATAATAAATCGAATAATTACCTATGTGTAAAATAAATAAATTTAAAAAAAAAGAAAGGAAAAACTAAAAGAACCGAACCAAATAGGAATAGCCTAAAACACAAATGTAAGTATATATGTATGTAGAAGTTTATTTTCTGGAAAAACTATTCCTGTGCTAAAAATAATCACTATTATTACTATCTTAAGAAAAAATCATAGATATAAATCCAGAAGTGTACGGAAATTATTACTTACGGGTATTTAAGCATGTTGCAGACTTTACGCTCATTATTTTTAAATTTCTTCAAACAATATGACATTTTACATTTTTTCTTATAACACTGAGTGCATGAAATATACTGATTAAGGCTCTTATGTTATGATTCTACTAATATTTAATCATCAAGTATTAACTGTTTAATTGTTGAAATAAACACCCTCTAAGGAATCTAGAATTCTCATAGCGTTACATAGAATTAGTATCAATTTTGGCAGTTCACGGGTACTAAATAATGCTATTAATGTGAATCATCTAATAAACTTCATCAGCTCTACTAATCAACTAATTAACTAATAAAAGTATGTTCCTCATTAACAATGCAGTATTTTTTTTATGTATCGAATCTCTCAACTTGATATTCACATAAATTTTAAATTTTGTAATGTTCTGCTTGTAAGTTTGCATGGAGGTTTATAAAAAGGGACCCCTAATATTAAATAAGCATTTTAAATATTTCATGTTAAAAAATATTAATTTCACATTTTTAGAGGTATATTTCAGGTTTATAGTATATAAATATTTTTCCTAAATATAAAAATATAAAGAAATAAAAAAAAGTAATATTATTATTAAAAACATTAAGCAGAGTTACCAAAAGGGAATTACAGCAAAATCTTTTTAGGTAATTGAATTTTTGAAACTCGAAAATTCAATATTCCTGCAATACTCTTCAAGAGTTTTAGCAGTATTTATGGTCAAATTTAAAACCCAAAATATTAAGCAGCGTTTAGAGCCGTCTAATAAATTAAAAGATTTCTTTATCGACTGATTTATTAAATAATATTTAAAAAAAGGAAAACTACATTTTATGAATCCTTTTTGTAAACTAATATATTGTATGGACCCCTAATGTGTTTTTTTCTGCATGACTGCTTCGGGTTATATTAATTAGAACGAAAGTTGCAATATAGAACACTGATTTTTTTTAAATATAGTTTTTTAAACATATTCCGATTCATATTTGAATGAATTCTGATTTAACATTCTTTAGAATATCAATCATTATGCTACAGTATATATATAGAGAGAGGGTCTCTCAAGATTATTGGGATAAACTTTATGGGTAGGTAGGGAACATCTCAAGGATTCAGATTTGTACAATAACCCATAGTCGGAAACGTCTTCGTTCGGTGCTAGGTGGCGTTGTTCTCAAGAACACTGAAGGTAACAGACCTGCACTACCACAGTTATTTGAATTGGCATGGCCCGCAAAGTAGTATGGAATGTTTTACGAATACCGAGTTGGCAGATATGCACCTGATTGATGGATTGGCAAAAGGCACGAGCAGCAGAAAGGTTGTATCGTTATCATGTGATGTAGAGATGCGCCGGACCACCGGATATTTAATAATTTACATCACAATCTGTGAGAATATGGATCATTATGAGGTAATAGGCACAGTGAGGGGAGGCAACGAGTGATTTGAAATACCAGCATGGAACAAAATGTTTTGGATACCTTTCGAAGGAATCCAGGTACCAACGCAAGAGACGTCATTAAAAGTCCAGGAGGATCTCGTAGTAGAGTTCATTGTGTTTTGCTTACAACCAAACCTTCTTCAAAGAGTACAAACATTGCTCCCTACAGATCATCCTGCACGTGTGCATTTTGCATTTACATCTCTCTTGTGACACTTTTACCTATCATCTACCACAGCAGGTAATATCTTTGACCCATAAATATTTCAGATGATCTCAGTCTTGCGTCTCTTCTTTTCTTGTACCTGTCATACTACTTTTCCATGACGTTTGCGACCTCAGGTTACTATCCAAATGAATCCTTATGATGTTCCCTATCTGCCCTTAAAATTTGTCCCAGTAATCCTGAGACATCCTGAAAAAGAAATTTCAAAGTAGAAATGTTTTGTTCATAGATGATGATCAATTTAAGAACTATCCACATTATTTCCGATAGATTTATAAATTGCAGTAACAACATATAGTAAACAAAACAAATTTATAAAATATGTTGCGCAAAGTTGGACACTGAAATTTTCTGTTAAGTTGAGCTAAACTGTATTCTATTTTATTAATATTTTAAGTGCTTCTTCTCTAACCATAAGAAGAACAGATATCTCCAGGCAAAGCATGTACAACAGCATTAGAAAGTTCATAACTTTCCATTCAAATAAAGAAAACATCATTAGAACTGGTCGAAAACAAACATAGCTTTGCGACTTAATTGGGACAAAATTCCTACACCTGTCATGAATCACTAAATGGGACTCTGTCATATTCTAAGAAAAAAAGAAATTCATGTTAGATTTAGTTCTGATGATTATCAGTATTACTGACATAATACCAAGAACTATGAAAAATTTTACTCACCTCACCAAATATTACTAGAAAGTTTGGTGTGTGGTGTGCTTATATATATATATATAACTGTTGACTCTTTTCAGAGGACGAAATAGTCAAACGTTTTTAATAGATAGGCAATACCATCAAGTTAACATAAAGTGTTGGAATTGGAGCTTCTTCTCGTTGCACGTCAATTAGATGGAGAAAACTGTAAATTCCAACAAGCCAATCCCTCCATTCATACAGCAAATACTGCGAACAGTTGGTTCTTTTTAAAACAATATTCAAATTTTACCATGGACAGCCAAAAGCGCTGATATAAACCTTGCGGGAAATGTCTGAGCAATGTTCTTTCGGTGAGCATGGAAAAGGAAAGCTGTGTACAAATCAATCCTTGAGCTTAAGGTATCTGACTACGTTCGGAATCGTGATTTTAAAAAAGCACCTAAATGGATAATTTTCATGCTATTTAGTGTCGCTTGGATTAGAATACATGTATAAAATTGTTTCAAGGACATTTTGACAAAAAAAAATGATTTAAATACAATATTTCTGCAAAAAATTAACATAGAATAACCTCTTTTCAAAATGTTCTCCTTTTGTGAAAAATGCTTCTATTATATAATAATATTTAGCCTGTGTATAGCTCAGATCTCATTACAAAGGCTCAACCAGGATTTTTGATAAATTCACATTATTTTCAGAGTTACAACCCGTTGAAATAGTTATCGGCGTTTCTTTCTTAAAATTTCTCCCCTCTGTTGTCGTAAAACATGGATAAACCCACTTCTAAGTTATATATTTCAAAAATTCTTGTTGTGCCTCTGTATAGAAGTCTGAGCTATATACTTGTGAAATATTACTATAATAGAAGTATTTTTCACAATAGGAGAATATTTTGAAAATGGTTCATTCTATGTTCATTTTTTGTCAAAATATTGTACTTAAATAATTTTTTATAGTAATACTATTCTTAAAACAATTTTATATACATTTTCTAATCTAAGTGACACTAAATATCATAAATATCATCCATTGACACGCTTTTGCAAAATCACGGTTCCGAACGTAGTCGGATACCTTAAAAGGCACTCGATCAAGTGTTAGACAATTCCCGTCAAACGAAAATCCAATCCCTGTAGGATTCAAAGCCAAATAAGGTTTTTTAACTAATCAAGTCAAAAGAGGGGGAAAAACTTGCACTAAATTTTTAATTTTCTCGTAAAAACTTCAGTGGCCTAATTTCTTTACTAAATTTTCAGGACGGAAAGTAAAAATTACTTTAAAAATATGTTGTGTTCATTTAATCAAAACATTATGCTTATCAAAAGAATTTTAAGTAAGAATTAATACACTATATGGACCTCTAGTGTGTTTTTTCAGCATGTCTATCTCGGGTTATACGGATTAGAATGAAAGTTGTAGTATAGAATATACTATGATAAATATACTGAATTTTTATTCTTTTCTTTAAAATTTAAGTGTCATTTGACTTTTTTTCGCAGAATGTAGATTACGATGTTTGATGGAAAGATTAGAGGGATGAAATTAGTGGTAAGCATACTTCCTATGACCTTAAAAAGGGTTGGATAAAACTTAAAAAATGGCAAGCACACTAAACAACGGAATTATTAAACAAATAATAAGAATATTTTGAAATTTTATTTATAATAAATAAGAAAGGGAATAATTATAGATCTGCAAAATATCTAAGATGAATGAAAACCCTGAATACGTAGTATCCGAATATATTCTCTGAATATAATATATGTGCGGTATATTACTAATTATTACATATTTGTCTCCTGGAAAAGACAAAAATTTCGAAATAAAGGAAACTGCTAATACATTAGACGTTTTATTTTTAGAATCCCATTTTCAATTCCTACTATTAGTTCACACTCTGCTTATGTATATTTTTTATATCTTGTCCGAATTTTCAATCGTTAATAAAATACTTTTTATTCATCCACTCAAGCTGAAATACATATTTCAAACTTGCAGTGGATGACACTTGATGATAATACAGTTTTTTCAAATGTTAAAGGGTATCAGGGGTGTTAATTTTGTCTCGAGGGGTGAAAATATAAAAAAAATTCGAACAGGTATAATTCTTTTAAATTTAAATTAAATAATTCGAATCTCTTACTCATTATTTACAAGGGATTGCTACTTCTCAAAAGTGCAAAGTGCTTGAAAAATAATCATAATTTTAAAAATTAAAAGCATATGAAAATTCTGCAATAAATATTTTTTGCGTTGCGCACGCTATTTTCTAAAATAGTAGGCTCTGTTATATAAAACTTCATAAAATTATGAAATGTTTCATACTCTTTAAACCCTACATCATTTAAGGTATCCGACTACGTTCGGAACCGTGATTTTAAAAAAGCGCATAAATGAGTAATTTTCATGATATTTAGTGTCCCGTAGATTAGAAAACATGTATAAAATTGTTTTAACGACATTTTGACAAAAAAAAATTATTTAAATACAATATTTCTGCAAAAAATTAACTTAGAATAACCTTTTTTTTCAAAATGTTCTCCTTTTGTCAAAAATGTTTCTATTATAATAATATTTTTCCTGTATATAGCTCATACCTCTGTACAGAGACTCAACTATGACTTTTGAAAAATTCACATTATTTTCAGAGTTACAACCTATTAAAATATAATTATCAGCACTTTTTTCTTAAAATTTCTCCTCTCTGTTGTCGTAAAACATGGATAAACCCACTTATAAGTTATATATTTCAAAAATTCTAGTTGAGCCTCTGTACAGAGGTTTGAGCTATAAGCAGACAAAATATTATTATAATAGAAGCATTTTTCACAAAAGGAAAATATTTTGAAAATGGGTCATTCTATGTTCATTTTTTGTCAAAATATTGTACTTAAATAATTTTTTATTTTAATACTATTCTTAAAACAATTTTATATACATTTTCTAATCTGAATGACACTAAATATCATAAATATTATCCATTTATACGCTTTTGCAAAATCATGGTTCCGAACGTAGTCGGATACGTTAAGAATAATATATCTTTTGTATTTCAAAATATTTGAAAAATATTGAAATTTTTTAAAAAAAAATTTTTTAAATGTAATTTTTTTATTTTTTAAAAAATATGATTTATTATTCTATTTATATAAAAATAGTACAGTTTAATAAGGGGATACATTTAACTTTATAAATCAACTTATATCTAGTAATTAAAGCTACTATTTTGGAAAATAGCATGCGCAACGTAAAACGTAATTAATATTTCTTATAAAAATGTTTCTTATTTTCATATGCTTATAATTTTTTTAATTATGATTATATTTTATGAACATTTTATACTTTTCTGAAGCTCCGTTTCTTTAGAAATAATATGTAAAAGATTCGAATTATTTAATTTAAATTGAAAAGAATTATACCGGTTTGAAAATTGTTTATATTTTCTGCCCTTTAGAGAAATGTAACCCCCCTGAGACCTCTTAATTCATTAATTAAATTTAATTAATTAATTTTAGTTTTATATAGGAGAAAAAATTTGCCGCTTAATATTTTGATTCTGTCATATGTGTATACATATTTATATTAACTGTAACTATTTAATAAAAGGGAGGTAAGAATTGACTTAAAATTTTTTTTAAATTACTTGCTTATTTTAAAAGGGAAAGTGTATATACAGAAAAGTGGTTTTTTTAATCAATTTTTCTGGATGTAGTAATTAAATTATATAATTAAAGCATGGGTAGCCATTAATTCTAGTCGTAACTGATGACTTTTAGTTGAAAAAGTCATGTTTCTACCAACCATTGTATGGAATATATGGAATATTGGTGGCTAAAACACGCAAAATGAAAATAAAGCTGCATGTGTCATCCAGTGAAACGTTGTAGAACTTAGGAAAATGAAATGCCAATTAATGTGCCATTCTCATCATTTGACTCTAATCCAAAATTATGAGTCTTGTCTCCAATCCTTCTCGTGTAACTGTGATCCTAATTTGTCGATTTTAGTTGATTTAACTGCGACCGTAATTGCTGACAAAATAAACAATTTAATTAACGAAATAGGTTATTAAGATCCATTTATTTACAGTAATGACATTTAAAATTGTAAAACCTCACAATTCTTACTTTTATGTTGTATGTAATTCGCATAACATAATACATACATACATATATATATATATATATATATATATATATATATATATATATATATATATATATATAAAATAATTTCAGTTTAATGTGATTGTTTATGTATATAAAACTAATTAATTTATTAAAAATTTCACATTCATAATATATTGACATTTTTTTATATTCCAGCGCATTTTTTTATGTTGATAAAATCTGAAAAATACCAATATGGGTCATAGAAGTCGGATCTAATATTATTTAGCGCAGTAGATAATATAAGATCCAAACAGATTATATAAGTCAATAATATAAGTCGGATCTTATGTTATCAGAATTCAGTATTGGCAAATTAGAAAGATTTATTATTTAAAAAATGTTTAGCTAATGATTCGATAAAGGATGACACAAAAGTTAAAATTCACCTTAATGAGGTTTCGATATTAAATGAGAAGTTTAACTATTATAATTCAAATTTTAACTAGGCTCCATGAAAAGAAAATAAATAATAATTTTACTAGTAGTTTCATGATCTTACTCATTAAATTTAAATTATAGAAACGATAAATTTGGTTTAAATTATTTATTGTTAGATTTAAACACAATTATTAATAGATCAGCATATTTTCAGTTGTTTTTCAGCATTATTAATGAAATATACAAGTTTGCCGTATAAATTTTGAAACAGAATTTATATGTATTCCTTGAAAGTACATATATATTTAAGAGCATGAAAGGATAATTATTTTTGATTGCGAAAATAACTGGCGATAACAATTTCCAAATAAAATATTTTCTACTTTGAAGCAAAAATTGTTTTTATGACAACATAAAAATAAATATGTGGATCAATATTATTTAAACGTACAAATAGCGTTTTGCACTGTCTCGTGCACTCTTCAAATTTCACTATTATCATTTAAATTGTGAATTCTAACGATTTTGTACTTGTATTCACTTATTTCAATGAAAGAAAACATTTTCCTAGTATTGATAAAAGCATATTTAGATTGCAGGAAAAATTATTAAAATGTAATTGTGAATAGTATTTGTTGTTTCCAACTTCATATAAAATGAAAATGGATTTTAGAAATTTAATGAAAGGCCGTTATAGAATTTTTTAAAATAAGATACCAGAATCATTAATTTGTTTTTCACATTTTAGTTAAACAGTATTAAAATTATACATAAATATGCTTACATTGTATAGTGTTTTACACTTTTTTACATTCATTTTTTTCGATATATAGAAAATTACTTTCGTTTTGAATAAGAATTTATAGAAATGATTTTGAAAAAGTCATTTGTTCTTTTAATGCAGGTTTATTGCTCAGTCAATCTTCACCTGTAATTTGCCTAAACTACTGGGCCGTAGGAAAAGGAAGAGATATTGTATATATATATATATATATATATATATATAATATATAATATATATATATATATATATATATATATATACAAAAATATATATATAATATATATATATAATATTAAATATATATTATATATATATATATATAATTAAAATACATAAAAAATACTACTATATTCAATGCAATATAAATATAAGTAATACTCATAAATAATTTATTATATATACTTAAAATATTTAATATTGATAGAAAATTTATTAATATATTAGATAATATAAATAATCCTAATGTAAAATAAAGCATATTTAATTTTATTAAATATGTAGGGCCATCTTGTGATATAAAAACAATTAGTAATATTTAATTACTAAAAGAAATAAGAGTAACTCATAATGTAAGTAAGTTACTTATATACTACTTAAAAATTAATATTGATGAAATTGTAATAGGAAATTAATAGGCACCATTTATATATACCATGTAATAATAAAGTGTTAAAATTTAAAAGTATTTATTTTCTATTAAATATTATGATTAATATTTGAAAAATATATTAATAGGAGAAATTGTACATTAATTTAAATGCCTTTAAAATATATTAAATAATGGCATTTTATTATAGAATTTACAATGTAATTTATTATTCATCTAATATACATGTACATCTAAGTAATTGTAAAGGAAATTAATGGGGCACCCATGTTTAATACCATGAATAGTAAAGTTGTTAAAATTTAAAACGATATTATATTTTCGCTTACTAATATATTATTACGATTAATATAATTAAAAATAATATTTCTATATATAGAAATTGATATATTACGATTCCAATATGGCTCTTTAAATATATTAAAATCAAAGGCATCTCTTTTATCAAAAAGTATTACAATGTAATTTATTATTCTCAATATACAATGATACATCTAAGTAATTAGATGTAAATGGATTATTGTTAATTTTAACTAGGTTTTTAAATAATCCAAATTACAGTAAATATTAAGGTTAAAGTTATTATTTTTACCAAAAAACAATTAGACCATCTATATATCTAAAAAGGAAATAGTCATTGTAAATAATATATTTATTTTTATAAAAATGTAAATATAAATTAACTAAACTACTGCTAGCAGATCCCCTTGAAGCAAACCATTAATTTGTTTATACAGAGTACCATTAAAATTATTGTAGTTTTCTTTGAAACTAAATCTAAGAGAATTTTAAATCTGGAAATATTTTAATAGTTATATTATAATTATAGTGTGAATTTCTAAAATTACCTTAATAATATCATAGGTATCAATGGCATTAAAAAAGATAGTCAAAATCAAAACTATAAACTGAATAAATATGTTTATTTTTTTTAAAAATTCTATTATATCTCTACTATTTTTAATAATAGCTTTATTATTATGCTTGTTGCTGTAAATTTTGCAGAATATTATGTGCATTTTACCTGCAGTAGTGATATATGTTTTAAAACCATTTGTTACAGTATGAAATTTAACAGGATTTTTATGGAACTTAGGTGTTAAAAATATAAGCAAATTTAATCTTTGGAATTCAAATACACAATTTTTAAATATAGCAGTAATACGATTATTAATTTCTCTTTTAGTCAAGTCTATTTTTTAAAAGTTTCACTGTTCAAAAAAGGTTTATCTAGCTTACTATATTTACGAATTACATCATAATTACCAGGCACTTTGTCAATGTAAAACATAGCTAAAATTCCTTTGTAAATCATTAGTCATCAGTTTTACATTTTTATAAGTACTTTCAGAGTTAAATTGGTCATTATATTTCCTCATGTCTCATAAAATATTTTATTTAATCATAAAATGCTTCTGTTGGCAAAACATACTTAACTGCAAATTTTATAATAAAGTTATTTATATCTTTTTAATTCGTTTTTTAATAGTATTGTTGTTATTAGAAATTGTTAATCTAAAACTATGCCTTTACGCACGATATATTTTAAAATTTTGTCCTTTATTGTATTTAAATTACCTGTAAACACATGATGAAGATAATCATCAATAAAATCATGATAGTAAACTATTAAACTATTATTGTAATTAAAGATAAACCTACCCTCAAAGTTTTATTCATAAAAAAGAAAGTGCAGTAATCGGTTTTAGGAACAATAACTTTGTTTACATTTATTTTGAATTTATATATTTAAAAATTATTATTACTTGAAATAATTATAAATAGAATAAAATTAATGTATAATAAATTCTCTCTCTATATATTTATATAAAATTTATTATGTATGATTTTATTCTATTTCATCACCGGCCGCTACTTCTTTAAATGAGACCAGCTTCATTCTCCGAAACTTTTTACATTTATACAAGATGTGGTAAAGATTATATTTTCAATTTTTATATGTAACAACGTTCTTGAAAATTTAAGAGAAGAAAATGATGTATCAAACACAACTCTTTGTAAATAAAAGGAAATAAATAGCCATCTAACACAAACACACCATGGTGGATTTGCATTTAGTAGATGCCCTTTTTATTTCAAAATTAATTACGGTAGAATTTTATTTTTTGCGTCTGCGCAATTTTTATATCAGAATAAATAACCATTGCAAGCTTCAAATTAGCATAACGAGCAAGAAGTTAAGCAACATTATGAACAAATAAATTTTTACAACTAAAATTTTAATAGAAATCCAGTTTCCCCTTATACATTTTATTTCTTCCCTTCTGAAAATACTGAATAATATTTATACAATACGATGCAAAACAGCTCGGATAGTTTTAATAACATGGAAAGGCTATTCTTAATTGCTAAGCAGAAACTACAAAAATAGCTTAAATTGACACTTTTTTGTTTTTGTTTTAATGCATGTTAGTAACAGATTCATTTTATAGTTATTAAGTGAAATAATTATTTCCTAAATGGGCATACTTTTGTTTGCTGAATTACCATTGTTTACTGACATGTACTATTGAGTCATTTAAAAATTCAACCTTACATTCACCATAAAAATGTCACACACATTGCCTGATTTTTACAATTATGTATACACTCTGCATATATGGTCCGTTGCAAATATCATTAAATAACTTTAATTTTATTATTAGATTTTTATTACTTGATGGAGAATATAATTATTTTAACCGTAACTTTTAGCTATTGAATAATTTACTCTGTTAAATTTTTACAATTGATAATCATTATTTAAATATGATCTGAACTTTAACTAATAAATTAAAATCTATCTATATATTTATTCAGGGTGTTCCAAAAATAGCGCCTAAATTTAACACAGCTGGTTTGCTCTATTAGGAGTACATAAAGAATTCCTAAAGGTCTGTACCTGTGCAATTCATAGTTAACGAGAAAAATGCGGTAAATGATAATGAATGAATGATTGGGGCCGTGGGTAGCCTAGTGGTTAGAGCACCGGACTCCGGACCGGAAGGCCTGGGTTCGATGCCCGTACCGCGAAATACCCTCCGTGTACACGCGGAGCACGTGCTCGTTAAATCAGTGAGTCCGAAAGTCTTGTGGGCTGATTCACGAGTGCAGGAAACTGGAGAAAATTTCCCTCCAATTCAGTTTCATGCCTAAATTGTGGAGATGGAGATAGGTGTGTCCATTTATCGTTCCTTCGGGAAGGCCTCTGACCACCCCCAGAGTGTTCTCCCTCTAAATTGGGGTGGAATCGGGCCAAATCGTATTGTCACCTGTATGGTGCTCAAAGCTACGGCTAAAGACAGGCGTCACTTAGCCCTTTACCATGATGAATTTCATGGGCCTTGATCTGGCCTTTGCAGATCAGGTGGCATTAGTAACAACACATGATGATGCTCGATGGTTCATGATGGAGTTCCAGCGCATTTCTGTGAACCTATACGTTATTGTCTGGATATGGTATACCCCTACCAGTGTATCATTTCTTTGGCCACCACAATCGCCAGATCTCACACCGTTGAATTTTTTTTCCCTATGGACAATCACAGGGAAATTGTGTATCGAAACGTAGGGATTACACAAATGTATTTAGTTGCTCATCGGCATGCTCTGTTTGTACTTCGATGGACATCGAGATGTTGCGACATGTACACTCATCCATTCCACATCGTGCTCTATCCTGTTCCCATATGCACGGCGGATATTTTGAGCATCTGCCTTCATAAATATTTGAAAATACTGCTGTTGATGTGTCCAATATTGACTTTTTCATTGAACAGGCCATACTGTGTTTTTCATATTTTTCTCATTTAAAAGGATCGTTAAAATTTTAAAATTTTTTTAGGCATTTTTTTTATATATATACTTCTTTAAAGAAAAAAACTGGGTTAAGAGTTTGGACCCCTTTTTCGGGGGACCCTCCCATAAAGTAATTAATTTCTGGGTTGTCAAGAAAAAAATTTGTCTCTAAAACTGAATACTGTTCTTTCCTTCTTATGAATTAATCCTTTAATACAGTTAATTTTACTATTGTATTTAAACATTTGTCGCTCTACAATTAACTTATTCTTGTTAAGAATGTTATTATTAAAAATGCCATCACAAATGTAACAAAAATATATGGGCAGGTGTTAATCTTGAATTACTATAAGATAGCTCTCTGTCACACATAAAACATACGACTGTAAATGTTTGCACTATCATTAATTTATTGATTAGCATTACCAACAGGTTGTAACTGGTAACTTGAAAACTATCAAAGATAAGATTTTAAGAGGTTTTACATATGTATAAATGCATAGTTTTTAGATTGACTGTTTCTAATAGCAACAGCACAGATAAAACAGATTAATTAAGATTTAAATACATTTTTTACAATTTTTGCTATTAAATATGATTTACTTAAGAGTATTCTAGAAATAAAAATTCCCCAGTGTATTTTTAGCTTATAAGCTTCATATAATTCTGCTGAATTTTGTACAGTTATGGATAGTTTCAAGACCTGTATCTAGTTTTGGTATATTTTTACAAACTATTTTACAAAATTTTATCAACCACCTACATATCATAGTTAAAATTAAAAATATTAACGACCTTAGTTTCTTAAAAAATGAAGACATATACTCTATACATTTTTGAGATATTAATAAGTGCAATATAATTAAAGTCCTTTTAGAGAGAAATAGAATTACAATAATTATAATCTAAATATATATATAATGATATTCTCTATATAATCAAATTAAAGATTTACCTCAAGGTGGTGCTGCTAGTAAAAATTTAGCTATTTTATATTTGCATTATATTAGTAATAATGTTGTTTATACTTTTGTGTGCATAGACGATTTAATTGTTTCAGATAAAATTAGAAAATTTGCCCTTAATATTAATTCTTATCCCAAAAAATTTCCTCATTAAAACTAAAAAACATTCCCCAAAAATTTTTAACAATTTTAATAATTAAAAATTTTTTTTTTTTAACAAAAAATTTTTAATTTTTTTTTATTAACCTTTTTGGGATTCCAAATTTTTTTTTATTTTTATTATTTTTTTTCCTAAAATTATTGGTTAAAAATTGAAACAGATTTTTTTTGTTTTTAAATTTGATTCTCATCTTTTTAATTTTTTTTTTCTCTTTTTTTTTTAAAAAATGAATTTTTAAAAAATTTTTTATTTGGGTTAATTTTTTAAAATTTTTTTTTTTTTTACGTCGCTTTAAAAAAAATTTTTTTGATTTTTTTTTTTTTTATTTTAATTTTTTTTTTTTTTTTTTTTTATAAAAATTTCCCGATTGATTTTTAAAAAAATTTTTTAAATTTTTTTTAAAAATTTTGTTTTTCTTTGTCTTTTCTCCTTTTTTTTTCTTTTTTTGGATAAAATTAGAATTATTTTTTTCTAAATATTTTTACTTCTGTCCAATGCTGTTCCGGAAGTGCCCATGTTGACGTACGGCTATGCTGTTACGTTGTCCTCTTAGAAAATTTACTATTTCATTTCAATATTTAATTTTCTGTCTTAGGTATGTAGATAAAAATGTTTTTACTTGGTATTTGGTTTTGTTAAAAGCAATTGAGTATTTTTAGTATTGTAATATTATGTTTCTTATCTTAAGTACTTATGGAATCTTACTATTATACACTGTTTCTCTTATCTATAGCACAGTAGTATACCCCTTTAAGACGCGCATAATTTTTATCTTCAAATATTAAATTCTTCTGGTTATTAATACTATATGGACCCCAATGATACTGGGAAAAATAATAAAAAATTCCCCCCCCCCGGAATGTAAACGGTACCCGCACGATCGTGCGGGTTGGACGTTATCTGTGAAACAGGTCCCGTATGAAATTTTACGAGTTATACATTTTTAGCTCAAAGTTGATAAAAGAAACAATCTTAATTCAACTAAAATTGTTACAAATAAGGAAATTAGTGTATAATTAACTCTGTTATTAATTCATTATTTATTTACTGTAAAAATCTTTTGTTTTGTTTTTGACAAGTATAAATAACCATTGCATTTTTCACATCATGTTTTTGAACTGCTTTCGTAGTTTTCAAATCTGCACTTGCGAGGACTTGAAATGCCATCAACACATCAAAAATGGCTATACATGTCAAGCCTTTTATCTTGGAATGGCCAGGATAAAAGCCAAACATGCATAGCAGGTGGATGTGGATTATAACGCTTCGATCTTTTTGCGAGTGAAATTACAACACTGTTATCTTCATCATCAGTTAAAATACTTTTGTTAGCAGGTGGAGAGGCTGATAACGCTTCAACTATCTCTAACTTAAATTTTAAGCGATCCATTTTGATTTTTAGAGGAATTTTATTTGATATTGCATCTTATTTGCACAGAAACGAAGAATTTGTTACACCTAAAATAATGAAATGAATGAGCTCAAGAGACTTTTATGGTAAAGAATGATCCAAAATTGTCTTTCCATTTCAAATATTCCCAAGTTCTTCTTCATTGCTCTCATCTAAACTTGATTCTCCTTCCAGTATACGCGAATCATGTTTTGTTCGTAGTATTGTCATCATCCGAGAGATCACTAAGTTCTGATCTAAGTTCAATCTGATTTATTCATCAATTGAAAAAAATTTTCTATGAGAATTTTCCTTTTCTTTTAGACACCTGAAAAAGTTTTTGGTTAAAAGTTAACACAGTATTCCATTAAAAATAGCAAAATGTATCAGAAAATTTTATTTTTTAAATATGTATATATATTTAAGCCACACCATACTAACTTCCACCTGAAAAAATAGATTTTTTTTGGGGGGGAGGGGAAGATACTCCTATACAAATGTATGAAAAAGAAAATTAAATACAAAAAAAGAGAGAGAAAAGAAAAAGGGACTCATGCATGGTGACCTCTAAAAAATTTGGTATTAATTATATATATTTAACTATATATTTCACTTTTATGTTGGCTTTCATCAAAAATATTGAAACAGAAAAGAAAACTCATATGGCAAGTATTTGTCTTTATAGCTGCAGTGACTCAAGTAACGTCCAGCCCGCACGATCGTGCGGGTAACGAAATCCCTTGTCCTACAAGCCACATTAATAGAATATAGTTAATATATTTTTTATTTTACAATTATTTAAACATTAATACAAAAATTTCTATCATAGCAATTAGAAATATAATGATGATTACCTTTTTACGACAGATAAAAAGAAGACGTGTTTTCGTTGCATTTGAAAACAAAGCTAGATTTGCCAGCTGAAAGTAAAATATGGACCACAACCATTGTCTGTTGATAAAAAGTAACACTTTACACTTTTTGAAAACCCGCTCAATCGTTAGATTTGCTATTTTCTTACATATGACTATTCCAGAAGCAAAAACGTACAAGCATATCTAACCTGCACGATCGTGGGGGCCGCCTTAGCCGAGTGGTATAGGTATCGGATCGTGGCTTACCTTGTCACGAGTTCGAGCCCTGTACCACTAAAGACCCGCTGTGTAGGGCTGCGATGCACGTTAAATCTGTCGAGAGCTGAAACGTTCTCCCGTTGGTGTGGTGTGGTAGTTAGGAGAGAGGGGTGCCAGCTCAGGTGTCGTCCATGTCACTTGACCATGGTTCAAAATTACGTGGTCCGTCGCCAAAAGCCCTCGTGTAGCTGCACAGTGCGATGTTAATATTTATTCAATCAATCAATCAACCCTCACGATCGTGCGGGTTGGGTCCTAAAGAGTTATGCAAATACTGGAGAAAGTTGGCTAGACTTAATAATATATTTACCTTACAATCTTAGTTTTATTAAGACTTAGAATTTGCTGCAGAGTTTATGTTATTTTTTACCTGTACTGTTTCGCTATATTTCTATTTATTGCTCTAATTTATATATATATATATATTCTATGCATCTAAATGTTGTTTTAGAGATTTAATTCTGTTATTAGAATAAAATAATTTGAAACAGTGGTGTGTAAATAGTGGCCCTTCAAGAAAGTAAAAAAATCCGCTTTGAACCGAAATTCTTTCCCGTGTGCTATCAAATATTCATCTTTTATTTTTCACTGTTAGAAAATAAAGTACTTCAAAGTGTTTATACTAAGAGATCATCTGCAGTGTTTAGAGGACGAAGTCGCAAGAAGATTTCAGAATTTTAAGAAAATAGAGCCTATACATTCAATTTGCTCTATTACCCTATTATTGCTTATATCGGTACAGCACTTGAGGAGCTACAGCTTGAACTTATTGACTTGAAGTCAGACTGCAGTGAGCAGAAATTGTTTAATGCTATGGCACTGACTTTTACAAAGCTTTTGTCACCTTAAAATGTTCAAGTATGAAGAAATTTACCGGAAAATTGTTTCTTTTATTTTAGTCTACAAATATTTGTGATCAAATTTTCTCTTGTATAATGATCAACAAGAGTAAATATAGATTCAAGTTAGCTGACATAAACTTGCACAGGCTGTGATGAGAATTTAAATAAATAATCTCTGTCTTGATTTTAAAAAATTGTAGAAAAGCATGATAGGGTACATTTGTCTCATTAAACTGATTCTAAAATTAAACGACCTTACAGCTATAGACAATATGAAGTTAACACAATAAATAAATTGAATAACTTTGCCAAAATTATTTTATTTAATTTACATTTATTATTTTTTAATAATGAATGCAATCATTTTAAAAAGGTGTGGCCCGTGGGTCAAAACAAATTTTATATTTAAAAAATATTCTGCTATTATGTTAATATGCTTAATTTTGCTATGAGCTATTCTTATACTTAAAAATATCTGTACTTTTTATATTGTAATTAATTTTTTAAAAATACAGATACTGGCCACTATAGTGGGGTATCATAGTCGCAAAAGCTAGGTATCAGCATGTTCGTATCTGGAGCACACAGACGTTCAATACGTTTTGAAACTCTTTTAATGAATCTACTACCTGCTTATTCAGTTTTTATCATAAAGTGTAAAGTTTGGAATGTAAGAACAGAATTCATGCTTCGATTTCTTTATGTGTCATTGTTAATCAAAATACCTTTATAAATTATATACCCAGTTTAAGTTTATTGCAGTTTTAATTAAAGAAATAGAAATTTTCTTGTGTGTGTGTGTAAGTAGATTAATTGAACCTACTGATACGAAAAAGGCAATATATATTTATGGGAAATTAATTACTTGTTTGTATATTATATGCTTAAAACTTAATCTTTGTTCCAGTAAAAGTTACACAATGAGAAATTAAAAGTGACTGATATTCAATAAAAGGCATAATTAATTCAATAAATGCATAGTAATTAAGTAAATCATTAAAAAGCATTTAATAGCTCAGAAAAAAAAAAAAAACATTCCAAGATTGCAGCAGAACTTCATTTGTTTTTACGCATAATATATTTTAAAAAGATAAAACGGAGTCCGTAATATTTTCGATATTTTTTCTCATGTAAGAATTTTTATTGATTGCTTTATTAAAGCTGCATTTGAAAGCAACAGGAAGGCTAATGGTGATGAACCATGGTCAAGTAACGAAGAAAACAACTGAGCTGGCATCCAACTCTCCGAAATTCCACATAACTTCAACTTGAGGACTTTCAGTCTCTTTTGATTTAACATGCATCAGACCGCTGAACGATGGTTCTTTTAGTAGTATCAGGAATCGAGCTCATGACTCGAATGAAGAAACACCGGCCATGAACTTGAGACTGTGGCCACAAATAAAAGGAAAAGAAAAGTGTATATTTAAAAAAAAACTAATGATAAGGAAATTAAGAAAAAAATTACATAGTAAATATTGCTTTGTAACAGACAGCTGAAAACTTCCAAGCATTAAAGTAGAAATGAGAATAATATGTTTGATTAAAATTTTCTAGTCTCCATATTCTCCATTAATAAAAAAATTTTAAAAGAAATACTAACCACAATTCTCTTTGATGCAAAGTAGGATCTTGAAATTTAAAGTTTGACGGTGACTTAGGATAACTCAAAAGAGGGGATTAGGTAAAAAAACAACCGCCAAGATAATAGAGCAAAGTAATTTATTAAAATATTAAACAAGCCCCAACATGTATTTTCTGAGAAGTAAAATTTAAAAAAAAAACTATTTGTGATTTACTATAAAATAGACTCTTGTGCATACTTAAGTGGTTTATTTTCATTTTGTTATAAGCCGTAAGTACATCGAAGCACAATATTAAAATAGCACGTTTCATTTAAGAAAAAAAGTTCAATTTTCTCTTGAACGTATTTTATAAGGACTTCACAAGGTATTGTAACTATTTTTGGTTACTGATTAAATTTCATTCTCGACTTACATAAGCAATAAATATTCAACTTTCGTAATCTGATCATTCTGGCTCACTTATATCTGATAAAATATGAACATCAAAAGTGCTGTGAAACATTTTATATTTGTATAGTATACCAGTGCACAAAAAATATTTTAAAATGTGGTTCTAAAAGACCGATGCTAATATTTCACTGCTATTGAAAATTAACTAAAAGTGTATAAAATAGTTATTCTTTCTATTTATTTTAATTTCTGTTTAAAGAATTACTAAATCTTAAGGGAAAAATTTCTTGTAATCGGCTCACGTTTGTCTGTGTCCACAAAAAAATTCCTTTCTAAGAAAAACCGAAATAAAATAACAAGGAAATCTGAAGCTTCTTTAATTTGATTTTACTTCTTAATAATCAGTACGATAAACAATGTTAAAAAAATTGTAAGAAATAATTACCTTGTTTTGTTACTCTATTCCAATTAAAATTCATGCCGACCATTATCGAATTTGCTTATGGAATTTACCCTTGTATTTTAAATAAGAAATATACAATCTTTTTTTTACTTATGGCTAGAATAGAAGTTGAGGCTTAATTAAGCAATAGGAAAGAGTAACCTAATTCTAGGAAAGTTTAACAATGAGTTCTAAAAGTATTTTTATGCACACAAGGAAAAAAATTAAAATATAATGAGATCTAATATACACGTAAAAAATGTTGTTCTTATAAAAAATGTAGTTTGATTAAATCATTACTTTTAATTTTGATATTACATGGATTATTCCTATATTATTTGAATTTTTACATTTTTACCAATAAATATATTGCAGCTTATATTTTTAAATTAAACGTTAATTTTCATGAAATATATGATTCATGATGTTTGATGAGTTTTCCTTTAGCATTAATTTATTTTTATATAAGTAAATCATTTCTGTACTATTGTAAACAAAGAATTGATGATTCCGTTTTATTTAATTAAATTCTCAGTAAAAAAAAATCTTTCGTTAACTCTTGTTCAATTCAAATTCTTTGTTAAATTGAAACTTTCGCCGATTTTAGAAAACGTAAGTCATACTTTTAAGGAAAATGTATTTGTTGATTGAGTCACAATAATAACATTAAATCTACGATATAAAATGAGTCCATATTTTTTTACTACGTGTTTTTTAATGTAAATCATTATCCACTCAAAACATTTCCTTTAAGAATTTTCTGCAAAATTTAGAAAGCCCAAATAATTTAAAAATGGGCCTTGGGTTTTTAAAAAAGGGGAAAAACTTTAAACCCCCTTTCCTTTGGGGGATAAAAAAATTTTTAAAAAAGAAGAGAAAAAACCTAAAAATTTAAAAAAATTTTTCGGTAATATATTATTTGAAAAATACTCGGAATTTCTATACTGCCCCTTTTTTGTATTTATAAAAGGGGTAATTGTTTTGGTTTGGTTTGTTGGGGTTTCTTATGTATTTTCAAAAAATACAGTTGTTTATTTATTATTTTTATGTATAAAAGTGCAACGGGGGAAAAATTTATCCTTTGGGTTTGATATGGCAATATCGTTTTGAAGTTTTTGATTGAAAAAAAATTCTCAATAAGGAAAAAATTATATATATATATATTTTTATGATAAAAAGCATGTTTCAAGGAAAAGGGGGTAAACTTTTTTAGGGGGCGTGGCACAAACTCAAAAAAAAGGGGAAAAACCATTATTTAGTGTATCTCTACCGCAATACTAATGAAAAATGTGCTCAAAATTAAAAACAGCAACAGTTATACAAGCTTGGCAGAATCAATGAAGTAATTCATGAATAGTTTCAAAGATACCCCTAAATGGGTTATCTTCTGCGTGGGGTATTTTACTATTAGATCTTGAAACAAAATGAATAGCAGGCAGATCCCAATTTAATGGGCTATGCACAGAAAACAAAATTTTTAAACGTGTAAATATAGATATTTTTTCAACTCCTTTATAATACTTATAAATGAACAATAGCAAATTCACCAATCACGGTTTTCTATAAATTCTTGAGTGGGTTTCTTATAGGGTAGTATTTTTTATTGCTACAACTCGATCCTTTTTTTTATATATATCTATTTTTCTGGAATACATTTTGCCAGAATTACTTTAAAATGTTTAATTATCGACCTACTCGCTATTTTCGTTAAACGTATTTTCAAAATAATCGTGTGTGCCAAACCATTTCCCAATGGATAAGTGAGTGAGTGAATATTAACGTGGCCCTTTTCAGCTACACGAGGGCTTTGGTGACGGACCTCGTAGTTTTGAATGTGGTCAAGTGACGAGGACGACATTTGAGCTGGCACTATCTCCAAGCTTCCACACCACACCAACTGCAGAAGGTTTGAACCTCGACGTATTTAACGTGAATCGGCCCGCTCTGTATTGCGGATCTTCAGCGGTACGAAGCTCGAACTCATGAGACGCCAACCACGAGTCAGTTACCTTAACCACTAGATCTACCGCGGCCACTTCACAATGCATATCCACAACTACTTGGATGAAACTTTGAGGATGGATGATTTTGGGGTGTTAGACTAATATAATATATCAGAAATGTGAATGAAAATATTCTTCCGAGTATTTTCACTTTAAAACACTAAACCACACCATGGATTAACCCATTAACTGCCACCGACGTATATATCCGTCTCGCTCAACCGGGGCGTTGAGTGCCCAGGACGTTTATGTACGCCCTACCGAAATACGATTCTTTCCTTTGCGCTGTTATCAGTTAAACAATTCTGAAGGCTCAGGAATGCAATAAAATGACCTTGACAGTATTTCAGAAGGAATTACCTGTATCAGAGGAAAATTTGCTTATTTGTGCCCCTTTCTTTTTCCCCAATACACCGCATACGCGCGCCTAATGAAAAACGGTAGCACTGGGAGAGAATCTTGTTACTTTTAATCGGCAGTTAAGAGGTTAAAAGAATTTTAAAAACGTTCGGAATGTGACTAAAATTATGAGATTTATTACAGGTATTAATTTAAAATGTTATTACCTCCGTATTAGTATTAACTTAAATTTGCTTTTACAGTTATCGTTAAAAATTAGACTATTTAGTTATTAAAGTTATTTTTAACTTAAAGCCCTTCAAAACTATGATCACATGCATGTAATCTCTTCAGAGAACCCAGTACCATAGATGAGATAACGTTTTCCTCGTTCTGTGAGTCCCGTGATCCCCCGGTGTGATCTGAATTTGGAACTTGTGAAATTTGGAATAATTATAACTATAAATTTTGGCATATTTTATTACAATAGCAATTTTATATGAGTTTGTTTTTAAATGGATTTAAGCTTAACAGGACACCTCCCCTGGTCCTGAACAAGTTGAAAAGTTTTTCCACTCAAAAATCTGTCTTTTACTCTGATGCGCTGGTGATCAGTGCCAATTTAAGCATATTTCGGGCCCTGGGTGCAGAAGATCTACAGACTTTCTTGGGCCTGGTGTATCGAAATTAATATCCAGAAAATCTGATATCCAGCTTATCCGATCCCTTTCGGGCGGCGGGTCCCTAATGGATAAACCGACACTGCTGGTGATCGATCAAGACTGATACTACGTTATATTTTCTGCATAAAACTTAAAAAATTAAATAAAATAATTTTAGATCTTATTCTTATAAGTCATAATTAAAGCCTTTTTTTAAAAAGTAATATTTAAAACATTATAATGTTTCTTTGAAAATGGAGAGTTTTTAAATTGTTTAATTAGTTTATTTTCCTATGTGACAATCCTCCAAATAAATATTGAAATATCCCTTCAAAAAGACGCTTTATCCTGTGTATTAATAAAAATGAAGATATTTTCATGACTAACTATGTAAATTGAATTACAAGATTGACGTAGATTATAACCAAAAGGAAAGCAACTATGTTTTTTGTAATAAAAATGTAGTTAATTTAGCTTAAAAGACTTAATCGAGTGATGAATTTATTGATACTGCATAGTTTTTCCAAATAAATAATTTCTAGTCATCATAAACCCAGTCTGCATTTGAACCCGTGGAACGAATTGCTTACTTGTTCCTTATTTTCTAATTGTTTTTATAGATGATATCTTAAAACGTATATTTTTTCTAAATAATTTGGATTTGACGACTCATCAATTTTTTATTCAGGGTAATTAATCACATTTTTCTGTTTTCAGTAGATGTTAAAAATCTTTCTTATGCTTTATATTTCATGCTTCCTTCTACATATATGCTTTGCGTCTAAAACTGAAGAAAATTATTATGTCTCAAAAGAATATATTTTTAATAATCTCGTTACATATATTTTTCATAGGCAATATAAATTATTTATGCAAAATTTAATAATGTAACATAAATTCATCAATATATTATTTGTTTTGGGTAAGTTTTCAAAGCGATATTGTTGAGAACTCGAATGGGACTCGTACTTAATATCAGAACTTGCATCATTTATTCCGAGTATTCAGAATTAATACTTTAGCTCTATATACATGCTTAGGTCTAAATTTTTAAAATGATTAACTTTTTGGAAATAATTTAATTGAACTCTAGGAATTGAATTCTGTGTGCAATTGTATTGCTTAATTGAATTCTGTGTGTAAGAAAGATGTGTTTGGAGACCTTTTATGCAATTAAAATTTCGTAGAAAGGCTTTAGTAAATGCTATATTTAGTCAATTTTGAGTTTTTAGATTTACATTTACCGTACAAAACGTTATACTCAAAACAACCATTTTAATTGATTCCTTTATATTCGAGCTTGTTTTAATGGTAATATTTCGTAATGTCGTTCATTTACTTAAAGAAATAAATTTTTGACAATTAAGTGTAAGATAATAGACAGAGTTATGAATTTGAGATCATATAAGTTCTCTGCTGTACGTGAAATAAAAATTACTTAAATTTAATAAATTTATGATTTACGTTTGATAGTATTGTATTTGATCATTTCTCTATTACAGATGCTTAAAAAATAATAATGAAGCTCTAAAAATTTATGAAATAGCTCTTAATAACTGAGTAATTTTTGTAAATGTATGTAAAAACTACAAAAAAAAATATTTAGCTTCAGTAAAGATTCAAAATGATGAATTTTCACCTTAAGGAATAGTTATTTAGTAATTCTTTTTATATTTAAGTATAGCTAACAAAATCTATAGAAAATGCCTATTAATTCTTAATATACTTTTAATATTTAAAATTCTAGTCTTAAATAAATATGGTAAAAATAAATTTTAACAATAAACAAATGAATTTTAAATAACATATTGAACTTATATAAAATTTTAAATACATGTTAGGATTTAAATATGTATACATAACAAGGCTTTCACAGGTGTATTCAAATGACGCATTGAAATGAAAAATATTTATGTAATAATTTACATAAATTTCGTCTCAGGGACTTTAATTCATAATGGTCTAAAACCCTCCAAGAATTCACCTGATAATTAATTTATAGTTTACCGCCTAACGGGAAATAAGCATATCTCCCCAAAACTGAAATTTCGGTGTTTTTAAATCAGGATGATGCATTCTTGCATCATTCACGTATGCAAACCAATCAGAAAAGCCTTTACCTGGGAATAAAATGATTTTAATAAATTCCGATTGTGAACAAGACTATAAATAGATAAAATCTCAGGAGCGAAAAGGGCTGCTTTTGTGCTCGTCATGTAATGTCGCGTTAATGTCTTGCTTTGTGTGTTGCTACTTGTTTTATGTTTATGAGTGTCTGTTTTACGTAACTAAATAAATGTGGATTTAAAAGTACCCAGCCTACTCATTCTCCAACAACTGCAAAGAATCCATTGATTCCATCCCTCAAAATGTTTTAATTCAAGTGCAAATATCACATGTATTTACCATACAAAATGTTTCTAAAAAAATAAGCAAATACTTTTTATGTTTCTTATTTTTCGAAAACGGAGAAATTGGATTACTTAAATTTCTTCTAATACATACCTGTATTTTTATAATTTCAAATCCCTAGACTTCACCTTTGCTTAGAATATAAGAAGATTTAGTCACAAATATCGATACTTTTCCGGTCCGTATACTAAATCGCAAATTTAAAGACAGAAAAACTGTAGAAGAATAAATTTAGCGTAAGAAGAAAAGGATTTGATACAATAAGAGCGAAAAGAGTCTGAAATTTCAACTTTGGAACCTAATTTTTCTCCGATGCATTCCACTATATATCGACCAATACGAGGGGAACAAAGAAATATTTTAAGGTATAGCAAATCCTTTTCTAACGTCCAGCCACAATCTTTTATATTCCTCGAAGTCTTCTATAAGTATTGGATTCCTTGACCAGGCAACTTTATTCAAAATCCATTTTATAGTATTGGCATCGGAAACCATACCACATTCGCTTTGAACCGAGACCACCTCCCCCGCTTTTTTTCGATTTTTTTTCATTCTTTTAGAGTTATCGTATTTTGAATTCCAGATACGTTATGTATTCGATGTGGTGGGTAAAGCTGGGCTAGTATTTTAAAATCTAGAATACGTATGATTTCCATAATTTTCATTTTGAAATTCATTATCCTAGTGCTGCTGAATGCATTGCTTGAGTTAATATATAGATAAATCATTCATGACATAGGAAGAATTTCAAGACCTGTATGTATTTAAAACTCATTTAAAAATTTGACTCAACAGAAGCATTTTAGGAAAAAAATTTGAAAGATCATATTTTTTTTATTTAAAACACTACTGCACTGAGATGCAAATGAAAATGTTGATCAATAGAGCTAGAATATATTTAATTACGTTGTTTTATTCAACGGAAAAGAATTTCTACTTAAAACACACAATATTTGTTTATTAAATAACTTTTAATAAACCAGAAGAAAAATTACTACTTTAATAAAAAACTGATGCAACATAAGTTCAACTCATTCAATTTTTTTGAAATACAACAAATTATCAATGAGTAAAAGATACTTCTTAACCCTTAATATATATTGTTGTCCATTGTTTACATTAGTTCCTCTTAATTGCATTCAAAAACCTGAGTGTATGTGTTTCCGAGAGCACGGTGATAATCATAGACAATAAATCATGTATAAAGGAAAAAAGACATTAATTTTGACGTGTAAGTTATATATATATATATATATATATATATATATATATATATATATATATATATATATATATATATATATATATATATATATATATATATATATATACATATATATATATATATATATATATCTGGGGGTCAGATCTTGAAAGTTTAACTTAAAAATTAATCGTATAATAAATAAAAATTGAGCGAACTCTTTTCTACCACGTAGGGATTTTAGGGTGAATAGGACTATTTAAAGGTAGAGCGACGCACTGACGCAGAAAAGAGAATAAACGAGTGAGAGGCTGGTGACTCCTTACTGTGATGATGTCTTTTGTTCCATCCGATTAGGCACCAAGGGGCCGCCATGTCGGAATGGTGATGCATGAACGATAATAAAGTACTGACATTTAAAGATGACATCTTCCTTCATTTACTAGCAGGCCTGGAGCCTGACGCACACACACACATATATATATATTGGCATTTTCATGCAGTTGGGGATAAAGCTCAGTATATTACACTTGTAGAGATTATTTCTATTTCAAATTTCCTGTAAATGAGTGATTTATCTAATTGAAAAAAATTACTTCTCATCCATTGTTAGGTAATGTAAATAAGGGTTAAAAATCGCAAAAGAAGAAAAGAATGAATGAAAGAAAATGAAGAAAGAAGAAATGAAAGAAAATTTTGCATGTGAGTTAAGACTTTAAACACAAATTAAAAGAAAACACAGTTCGAACTTTTATGCCGTTATAAGTGTTATTTGTTAAACATTCTGCTATTCAAAAGAACGTAGACCAACAAATGAATCATTAGTTTATCATTTATACGGTGTAACAGTTAGTTATAAAAGCCATTTATTATTTTTTTTTGTCTTATCCAATAAATTCAAAATATTATTACAACCAGAGCTATTGAAAGTATAAATCAGCATTCAAAATATAGCTTTATTGATTATATACACATTTTATTGTGATATTTTGCTGAATATTACTAGATGAAATCATAAAACATCTGTTTCATGTTTCTTTAAACTTATATATAAAAAATAATATGTAATTATGAAATTTTCTGAGTATTGCATTCTTCGTGTAATGAAGTGTATGTGCTTTAAATATATCACTGCATCAAAAATAAAATTGTAAAAATTTTTAGAGTTTAAATCTCTTTTACAGGTAATTATTCAAATTTTTACAATCATAATACATTTAGATTTAAAAATAAAGGTTTTATTAAATAATTTAAAATGTTACTTAAAATGTCACGAACCATAGAACAGCTCAAAGATAACAAAAACAAAGTTAATTTCCCCGACATATAAATATTTACAATTTTTAAGTGATTACGTGAAGAAATACTTGTATACAATTTCAAATGGTCTCATTCTTCAAAGTCATTGTTTGAGCATTTGAAGCTCAGCCAAAATATTAGAATTTGGCAAGAATTCAATGCATTGCTCAAAATGCTCAAAAACTCTTTTTTTGTTTTGTTTTGTTGAGTCAAATTCCTACAAAAATCTTTCAAAACTTGTATCTGTCTTAAATCATCATATACAGTTCGGGGACAAAAGGGAACAGTTTAAAATATCTTGAAATCTTTTAAATGGACTGAATAAAAAAAAACTTTTTGATATCCGTATTTTATCTAACATTAAACTTGTTTTTTAAAAGTTGTTCCTGGTTAAAAAGACAACATCTGAACATTTCAGAGATCTTTATAAAAGACAATTGCGATTCTATTATTTTTCTCTTTGGGATGAATATTCCATCAAAACAACTTTTATTTGAAATAAAACAATGATACTGTTTTACCAACAAAATTATCCGGGAAATCAATAAATCGATACAAAGGAATAGAAAATCGCATTGAAAAAATACAAATAACATTTAGTTTCAATTGTGAAATTTTGATTCAGATTTAATTGCTTCAGAGCCATTTTGCATTAAAAATATTACATGTGCCGCAGTTTTTATATAATTTCAAAATAATGAATCCAGGACTTGAATTTGGACTATCTCAAATAGTGGCTGCAGTAGTTGAGTGATAAGGGTCACGAACACAAGGTCGGCATTGCCGAATCGTAGTTTACAGTTCTGGTGCTATTGAGAAAACTATTGCAAGTTAAATCTGTCGTGGCTTTAAGTCCTCACATTGGAGAGGCGTAGAAGTTAGGAGAGTGGGTGTGAGCTTAGACGTCATCCTCGTCACTTGACCGTCGTTCAAATTACGAGGCGTGTCACTAATAGTCCTCGCAATCACTTAGAGCAGTGGTCGGCAAACTTATTAGCCAAAGAGCCAAATATGAACATTACAACAATTTAAAAAGAAATTGGGAGCCAAATCTGTTTGTTTAGTAAACTTTTATTGCACTGAATAAGTAGTACACTAAATTTCATACTTAATAAATATTTATTAATGCGAACAATGTGTTTGAATCTCCTTGGAAAGTTTCAGTAATTTAGGTTTGTATGTTGTTTTTAATTTTAGGCATGATTCCAAGTTCTCATCAATAAGACGACTTCTCAGTTTACTCTTGATAATGTTCATGCTTGAAAAAAATTGTTCGCATATATATGTAGAACCGAAAAGAGAAAGAACTCAAACGCGAGCTTTTTCAGCTAATCTTAAGAGTCAGGAATGCTATTCCAAGCGTTGAAAATGATCATGTCTTCCTTCTCCAGGTCATTCAAAGCAGACCACTTGTGTTGTGAACGAAGATCACATTTTTTTCCCTCCAATATTTCCAGTTTAACACAAAGACCTTCGAATTTAGAGCGCCATATCTCCTTGTTTTTTAAATCCAACAATTGTATTTCAAAGCTGCCAATGTCAATTTAAAAAGGGAGAAAATTTCAACTCGGTTATCGTAGCTTTAAAGAGGATTTTTTGACAAATATAAAGTTGCTCTTTTTTTTAAAACTCCTGAAACCTGTTGAAAATGCTTCCCTCATACAAAAAAATTATTTTTTTAAAAAAATGGTGTTTATTAATAGAAATTTATTTTTTTTGGCGATTTTTCCCAGCAGGATGGGAAAATTAAAACCCAAATTTTCCCCTTCAAAATCCTGAGAAAAAATGGAAAATTTTTTTTTCGAATGTTATTAATCCCAATATCGAAAAAATTAAATTTTCCCTTTTCCCAAGTTTGTGGGTTTACGATTAAGCGGGATTTAGATGAGACGTAACGTATACCATGAAAAAAAAATTTTTGGGAACCACTGATCGTCTTTTAAAGTTCTAGATGGTAAACGCCCTTTCTCAAGAAGAAAGGGTTTTAAATTTTCCCGGGAAAAAGGGACCCCGAAACTTTTTAAAACGTTCCCTTTGAAAACCAAAACCAACTTGTTATGAAGCGAAGTTTAAAGGAAATACCTCCTCCATTTCAAATAAAAATTTTTTGGTTTGGCGATGATTAAAACTTTAGCTAAAAAGGGTTGATAATGGGAATCACTTTTTCCCAAATAAATTTACAAATTTCATCCGGAAATGCCAGCGCAAAAAGCGCTTCTTGGTGAATGATACAATGGTAAACAAGTATCTCGTGATTTAGTTTTTTTTTTCAAAATAGCAACAAAAACCCTTTTTTTTACTCCGGTCCAAATTTTTTGGGCCCCCTCTGTTGAAATCGACCAATTTTATCGAGGGGGAAAATGATGTTTATCCATAAAACACCCCAATCCCAGCATTTGCGATATCTTCTCCACGCTTCTGACCTTTTTAGTGGCAATAATCCCAAAAGTTCTTCTTTAGGGGGTAGTAAGACATTAATCTTAACAAAAGTGAAACTTGCTCTTTTTATCATTTTTTGTCACAAGACTTTGTCAACTGCTATTTACAAAACCGAAAAACCCAAATTTTAGATCTTCTTTTTATGCTCGGTGGTTATATTCGGGGCACATTTTAATTGGGTTTTATCTCTAATGGTTTTGGGGAAAAATGGTAACTAATTTTTTTAGAATATCTGCTTTTGGGCTTAAAAACCCTGAAAAAAGCCCCCTTTTTGAAAGCATTTATAAAACAATTTTTTTTTATTTGCCTTCTGTGTACCCCCCCTCTTAACAATTTCTTGGCTAAAAAAAAAACTTTTCCACATTTAAAATTTTCTGGAAAAATTGCATCCCGTTATTAAACACAGAAGTTGACGACTCTTGACTCCCTTTTTAAGTTCCTCAACTGCTTTCTTCCCCTTTCGTCACCGGTAGGAATTTTTTAGTGCTAAATGATGGGGCTTTCTTTTAAAGTGTTTTCTAAATTTCACTTTTGTTATGCGCAAATTTCCCCCTTAGAAAAAGAAAATGTTGGAAATCATTAAAGTTTTGAATAAAAAGCAAAAAATTTGGGCGACTCAACTTTAAACCCCCGCGGTTTTTTTTTTCCGTTTTTTTTTGGGTTTTTTTTTTGGGAGCCACAAATTTTAATTTTTAAAAATATTCCCAAAAATATTTTTTCTAAAAACCACCAGTACAAAAAATATTATCATTATTAAATTGATGAAAATAAAAAATTAAAAAAAACTTTTTAAAAAAAACAATTTTATTAATGTATGTAACTGCTTTAAAAAGGGAAAAATTTTAAAAAGAATAAAAAATGGGAAAAAAACTTCCAACATTTAAAAATAAAATTATCGAAAAAAACGATTGCAAAATTTTTTCGGAACCACAAGCATATACAGCAGGTGTAATAAAAAATTTTATAAAATCCTGGAAAAAAGGCAGCTGGATTGGAAAAAACCAACAACTTTTTTGTAAGACAGGGCAACGGGAGACTCGGTAGATAAAAAAAACTGTTCACACCCCCCCAAATTCTGGTTTTGTGATGCCAATTTGTACCCCCACTACTTTTGAAAATGTATGCGCGCATGCTTGTGGTACCATTGCATCACACCGGATACGCCGAAAGCATACGAACAATTTCAGCCGGTAGATTGTACATGGTTTGTGTTTACGCTTACGAAAACCAAAAATATTAAACTCGATGTTTGTTACGTATTTTTACAACAATATAAAATTTTAATTACCTATCTACCTTAACTTAAGCAAAACAATTATACATGTTCTTAATTTATAAAAGAATTTTAATTGATCAAAATAAGGTGTAATTTTTTCTTACTAAGTTTTTTTTTTTTAAATGAAAATATTATTGCGCCTTCCGTGGATATTTGTGCCAGGGCCGCACTTAAGGAGCCAAAGTGCCACATGCGGCTCTGAAGTCGCACTTGGTCGACCACTGACTTAGAGGGTGGCGACATTAATAAACATTCTCTCTTTCACAGATGCTTAAGGAATTGCGAAACAAATCAACGTATTTGCAGTCAAGTCAGGGTTTTAAGTCTTTGGCCGTTAAAGACGCACCATTTAGAGGGGCTTATGCATGTTAAATCTATGAAAGTAAAAAGTTCTCACGTTAACGTGGTGAGTTATCGGGCTGTCATTTAAAGCATCATCCTCGTCATTTAATGTGGTTCAAAATTATGAGATTCACTCGCAATTAGTCTTTGTATAACTTTGAAATGAAAATTCTAATAAACAACAATTTACCAAATATTTTGTATATTTTGACTGTTAGATCACGCCTGTCAACTTCTTAAAACTTCTTCTGAATTATCATTCATTAAACTATCATTCTACAGTTTTGACAACATCACGTTAGAATATATTTACCAAAATTGTTGCTTAAGCAATTTATTGTACAATTCATACATTGTATCTTATTCAGTACGTATTGAATGTTTGAAAGTTTTGAAAGATGGTAAATTAATAAATACTTCCCCCATTGAGTAAATGTTAAGATTATTATATAATAGAGTTTTATTTGTGGTATAGCGTTAAAATGTGTATTAACGTTTAACATATTTGCGAATCTATAATGGATTTTTCTGAATAAATGTATTTCATAAATCCATTTGAAGATTTTATGTTTTTGTTGTGTATGATATAAAACAGTTTCTGCTGTAAAAAAATAATAACAAATGAACATTTTACTTTTTTTTATTTTAAAAGATTGAAACAAAGTTAACTACAAAAAACCATGTGCAAATGGCTAAGTTTTTTTTTTCTTCTAAAAACTAAACAAAAATCAACATTAGTTACAATAACAAAAAACAAATTAGCTGCCATAAAAATGCATTAAACACAAAAAATGCATAACACTCATTCTCAGATATCTTTGCAATCCAACTCACGGTTTTTAAACATTCTTTTCAGCAGTTTTCTTCTCGGCGAGGTTGTTATTTATTGCTACACATATTAGCTGCCTTTTGAAATTAAAAATCCAATGCTTTTCAATAACCTCCACCACAAAATAAAATTACCATTTACCAAATACTAATGTATTTCAAGAAAAAAAAAAGATTTCATTAAAATGGGTTTTGTACATCTTTCATTCATGCTTCGTAATTGTTTCCACATTCATAAAACAAAAGAAAAATTACAGCGAAAAATTAACAAAAATCTTCTCTTGAATTTGTTAAGCAATTTAGCAAATTAACAATTATACTTTAATTCTACATTCTGAATTACATCTTAAGCACATCAATTAATCTTTAAAATATTTTTAAATAAAACAATTCAAAAGTGCAACTTGTCTTTTTATTTTTATATGGTTTTATTTTTGTATTAAAATGTATGGGAAAGTTAGTGTTCCTGTTTCCTCATAAAAAAAGGTTTCCTTTCAAATATTGAAAATGTTTTGAATTACTGAAATGCATAACATGTATTGAATGATCATTAGATTAAAAAATGTGAAAATCTCATTTAGATCTATCTAGTGTTTTTAACAGAACAATGCAAATTTTTGAAAAATCCAGTATGGCATAATTAGTCCATATATCTGAATAAAAAATGAAGGAATCGTTTTTGAAATAGGTACTTATAAAAAGAATAATTTTGAGATTTATTTTTATAGTTATCAACCAATTTAGTATTTTCGCGATGGCACCATTTTTTCCAATAAAAAGGTTCTTGCCAATTACACTTAACTTGATTTTAGAAGGTAATGTTGCATTAAATATTTATATCAAAATTTGAATTTTTAAATTATATTATCTATTAGCTTCTATTTTGAATTTCTTTCAACTGTGAGTTAAAATAAAAACATGATTTGAATGTGAGTTTTTGAAAGTATAATTATTTCCAATTTTTGAAGCGAATTCTTTCCAAAATAAATCTAATGAACTTCAGAGCTAAGTTTAATAAATACTTTTATTAATAAAAAACGTCTTAGTTTTCTATATATTACTATAGCACGTATATTAAATATTAATATACTAGTATCGTTCATTTCATTTTATTTTATGTATTATTTAGCTTTGTAAATCAACTTTTCAATATGTAGCTAAATGTAACTTTAAATTCCAATCAATTTAATAAAAAACAACTTACTCTAAAAATCACGAGATGTTTTATACTCATTCACAAAAACATTACAAAGTTATGCTTTTTGAACTGAAAAGTGATTCCTTAAAATACGATTTTAACATTTTGACAGAAGCCATTGAGTTTTGGAAGGAAATTGTGAACCATATGTGAATTTCCAAACTTTAAATTTAAATCCTCTGAAAGATGTTTGAAATGAATAATTTCAAAATCCTCCATTTTATATTCACTTTAAATTATTCTTACTTATCTTTTTAAGTTCTAATTGAAATTTTTAATGAGAATTATTTAACACTTCACACTTAGAAGTCATAAATACATTTTCTCATATTCTTATGATAGTTAAATACTATATAATAGACATAAACTTAAATTATTTTTCTAATTTATATTTATACCACTTTTTACAGAAAATAGAATTTTATACTCACACAGAGGACTAAAGTTTTATTATTTTTCAATTAATGAAGGGAATACGTAATTTTTAATGCATAAAATTTAATTCTAATGTACCTTAAAATTAAAAAAAAACATTAATTAATTTACCTTAATTCCGAAAAAAACCAAAAAAAACCCCTCATTTTTGTAAAAAATATAGTTTATATTATGAAATGTAAAAATTCAAACCAGTCAGTTTTAAGTCATTGTTCCTATTCAATGATATAGTAAATATTGACTTTTTACTATTGAAATATTGATCATGCAAAATAAGGCTTTTATAACACCATTTGCTGCATGTCAAATACTGTTATTATTATTCTCATGTCCCAATCAGAAATAAACAGGAAAAAGAAACTAAGAAGAATACTCGGAGTGAAACACATATTCATGAAAAGTGAAAAAGAGTTTTCTTCACTTTCCATAATTTTTATCACTTTTTTCCAACAGACAATTTCACTCTATTGCATTAAATATAATTGATATGTGAATATACTCTAAATTTATTACCGAAGTGCAGAGATTTATTATTATAAATCTCTGCTCGAATACTACATTTGAATTAAATTTTAATGCATATAGTTTTCTTTTTCAGATTTCAAATGCAAAATATTCTTCCTTCATAGTATTTTATTTGGTTTCAGTGTCTTAGTATGCATATATTAAATGCATTTCTTTACTTTAAATCCATCACTTATTTTTCTAATATCTTTACTAGGTACATAGAAATTATAACAGTAAAAAGAAATAATAACATTATAATGTAACTGTTAATAATATATAACATTTATAATTATAATTAAAGTTCCATAATTACAGATATACCTACTATCCATTTATTTTAAATGTTAAAATATATTATATAATTTCTTAAAAATGTAAAAAAAAAATAATTACTATTTCATAAGATTTCTGTATTTACATATATATTATAAAAAAAAAATTATTTTTAGAGTATATTTTAATAATTTTCTATTGTGAAATTAACTAAAATTCAATTGCTTAGTATAAAATTTGATTAATGAATTTCTTTTCAGTTATAGTGTAAAATTAATTGATATTTTGTAATTTTCTAAAGAATCACAGATTCTTAAGCAATTGCTTAAATCTGCTGCAACGAATTTATACAACTGGTGCCTTCTTATTTAAGACTAGCCATGAGACTTTTGAAATATAATTAACGCTTTAAATCATAGGAATGAATATATGTTGTCAATAAAATTAATTACAATAGACGTGTCCTTTCATATGATAAAATATCGAATAGAAGTTTGCCGTCAGCTTTCCCCTTTAAATGAGGATAAACTCCACTACTATTCCATTCAAGTTCTACGTATAATTTAATTTCTGGAGATCAACATAATTGCATTCATTGTCATCTCTGTAAGGAGCTTTTGAAACTAATGAGAATAGTTCATGATGGTCAGGTTATGGCACGTTGCTGAATATCACTATAATCGACTTTTAAATTTTGATGGGGGGAGGGGGTTACACTCACTTTAAAGAGATTATCTTTGATCCAAATTAAAGCGTTAAAACTATTACGCAGGCTACCTATTGAAGCTAAGTTATAATGTAAATTGTCGGTGCAGTGTGTTTGCTGTGTTTTATTTGATAACTTATTCGTTTAAAATTAAATGACTTTCATGAAATTCTTGGGACAGTATAATGTGATAAAACAATTAAGCTCTCAATAAGTTAATGTAATATAAATTGTATTTGAGTAAAGTTACATAGGCTTTGCTGCAAAATAAATTATCTGTGAATGCATTAGGGGTTTGAGATTATTCAAGATTAAAACTTCCATTTCTAATACACAACAGTTTCCCATTGTTAAAAGCTTACCATTATTTGTAACTAAGAAAATGAATAATAAACTTTTTAATTATATACTATTTATGCATGAATTTTCCATTTACATGAATAATAATTATATGGATATATACTTTTAAATATATACACTAAGCATATTTAATCATTTTAAATTTATTACTAATGATAAAATCTGAAAATTTTTTCGATTATTTCAAAAAGGCTGTTTTTCAATTTTACTATCAATTTTAATTCTAAAATAATTAATTCAATGGAAAAAATAATTAAACGCTTAAGCGTTTCCAATCAATTACTAATTAGAATTTCTTCAAATTTTTTATCTATCTATCTATCTATCTATCTATCTATCTATCTATATATATATATATATATATATATATATATATATATATATATATGGTACATAGATCAAGTTATTTTAAGCTATCCAAAATTGTTAAATTATTGTGATTTGAAACGGCTTTCTTCCCTGTCCTTCTATTGAAGTGACTAATTAACAACAGAAAAATAAGCTAAAATTTAAATGTTTTAAATAAAACATTTACGCGTTTTAAAATTTACAAATGCATTAAAATCAGAAGAGTATGTATATAGTTGTTATTTAAAATCACATATAATTTCTTTTAATTATAATAATAAAAATATTGAAATAGAGGAAGAATTTGTATAAAATTATTTTGTGAGATAATATTTGCATTTTTTTTAATAATGAAATTGATATTTGATGGAGAAAATATATTTTAGAAATCGATTGTACATTCAAACACAGATATGTGTGTATATGATTACTTTTAAAATGGATGTCAATTATTATATTTAATGATATCCTCGGTATTGATGCAATGTACGGCAAGCCAAGTAAGTAAATAAAATCAAAAATCACGAAGAAGAAAATAACTTAAGATATTTTTATCTGCGACATTTTATAATTTATCTCCCCACATCAATCACATGCTGGAAATAATGTTTTTTCTTAAATTTGAATATCAACGTTTCCAAACATAAGGAATATTTTAATTTTAAGCACATCGAATGTTAATTACGAAGCTTGAATAAAAGAACTTTGATAAGTGTTCCATCCATTTTTTTTTTAGATTTTAATTTTACAAATAACACCATTTTTTTTAAAGAAAGGAAACATATTTTTGGCATCTACATTTCTTGAATCCAGAAATTAGATACCAAAAGAATATGTTTAATATTTATGACGTCGCCAATGAATGATCACAAAAGTGTTTGTCTCGGAATGATTTGAATCAAGCTTTGTCGCGCTTTGTAGTCCAAAAGTTACCAAACATCTGTATGGATGGACTTCGCGAGACGAAAAAAAAAAATGTTTAGTTCATCTGCAGTTTTCTTTTAAATCTTCAGATTTTATAAAAGAACGACGAGACAAAATCGTATACGCCGTCAATGATCACAAATTAGTTTTCGGGTACTGACAGAAAATTGTGTTCATTTTCCACAGTATGAGTTTAAAATATCGCAAGCGTCTATTTGAATGCAAGAGTTCATTTTAGCGACGCCTTCCGCAGTTTTGATAGATCATGACTTCAGTTTGAGATCTGTGACAAAGTCGGGTGAGCTATCCATATATGACGACTCGTAGAGATGAAATTCAGTGACGGAAAGCCAGGGGTAGTAACAGTGACAAGAATAGCAGTGCAAGAGGTTGAAGGGCATTGATGGATATGGCAGAGCTCCTTTGTCTGAGTGCTACATTTTCATTTGTCCGGATGCCATCGAAAGTTCCTACAACAGATCCTAGAACACAATTGTTGAAGTTAGAATACTTATAAAACTATATTAAGGATTTCAATAACAGTTTTAATCAAGTATTTTAATAGTAAAGTTAGCATATAAGCAATGACTGCGATAAGGCCGCTAATGAATGGACTTAATAATGAAATATTTTATATGTTTAAGCAAAGCTAGCTTAACCGTGTAAGACATTTATATGGTTAAAAATATAATTGATCAAACCAAGCATCAATGGTTGAACCAATGGATCAACCCATCAAGAGATCAACCAATGGATCAACCAATGGATTAACCCATCAATAGATAAACCAATGCATCAAACCAAGTAGCATTTTACGAATCAATTTAAGAAGACACAGTACGATTCAATTGAGAAAAATCGGTCAAAAAATCAAATTTAATTTTTCAGCCCAAATTAATATATATTTTTTACTATAAACTCACAAAATTTGAAAGCTCTAAGTTTAAAAAAAGCAGAGTTGTGCTAACTTTTACGTTTTTTATTCACATCCCATTGGCAAACCAAAACTTTAAACTGACTATCTCGAAAAGATAAAATAGATAGTTTGCCTTCATTTAAAATGCTAAGACTTTCTTCTATTATGCCTAATACTTGGAAATGTTTTTCACTTGTTGCCAATAGTACATGGAACATAAGTTGGTATGCATTTTTCAGTCAAAGCAAAACTTATGTTTTAAAAAAATAATTGAATTTAGAATGTACACATTGTTTAAGAAATTTTTAATAAGCATTCATAAAAAGAACTATTGTACGAATACCAATCATGTTATCACAAAACCCATACCAACTTTTGTTATGCATAGTTTGACGTACTTGTGGATCAAATTTTATATATGTACGTCAATGTTTGTAGAAGCAGCAGCATTTTAAAATCGCATCATATAAATTTCAAGTTTTCCCTTAAAAAATTAAATGGTTAGCTTTTTATGAAATTTTCAGCCCAAAATCTGTTTTGCATCATACATACACATAGGAGGCAACCAAAAAAATTATGAAAATCATTAAATTAAAAAATTTTGTGTAAATCGTACCATGACCCCTTAAAATCAAAGAATGAATATCACCTTTATAAAATATGATCGAGAAACTTATGGAAGTTTAATTCTTCGTTATTTTTGCATTTAGAAATCAAACAACTGTAGTGCCTTTCACAATTGTTTTCAATTTCAGGTTGCAGTGTAAAAATATTACGTCGTTGATGAATATATTTGCAGCGTATGGACGTATAATAGAATAAAATGTTAATGAAAAATAATTTGTAATGAATTAATTTAAAAAGCCATCACAAAAATATTTTGTAGTAATATTTATCTTATAAAAGATTATTACTGGTTCATTTTAAGTATCGCATGATTTTTTTTAAAAAATTAATATCTAAAACTGATTTCAAGCAATTTGCTAGTACGTAATATAAAATATTTCAAACATATTGATGAAAACTTAGTTTATTCATGACAAAATTAACTTATTCGGTTGAATAGAGTTTCAATTGAGATAATTTTGATTCTAACATCTTGGATGAAGTTTGAACATCTTTGCGGTTAGCAACAATCAGCAAAATATTCGCTTAAATTCATCAGAAAATGAGATCAGAGTTTCATAGAGATTATTTTAAATTGAAAATTCAGATATAACTCAATATTCTGAAAGAAATTGCATTATTTTTGACTAAAATGGATTACATCGAAATCGCATTAGAGTTGAAATGATCAAAACAAATATCCAGAGCAGACATTTCATAATTTAAAAGCACTAGGCACATTAAATGTGAATCGATAACTTACAATTTCTGCATATTTTCATTTCCTCAAATTTCCCTGTCATAAATTAAAATTATATTTACCAGTTTGATACTGAAGTTTAAATATTATATTCATCATACTGAAAATAAAATCGCGAATACTTTATGAAATAAATGTTCCTATTGAAAAACTGATGTAAAGGACCTAGAGAGGTTAAAAAAGATAGAGTGTACTATCCAGTGTTTTGTTTTTCTTTCACTGAATCTGATTATTACAAAAAATCTATGAAAGGAGATAGTTTAATGCATTAGGAAACATGTAACTCTTTATATATTTATTTTGGGATACCGATTTTGAAATCTAAATAAAAGCTAAAAAAGAAGATATATTTATCATATATAAAGCTATTAAACTGCTTAAATTAAACAAATTAGAAAAGGAACAGAAAAGGATATTTTATTAAAATAATCATAACAATAGTACATTATAACGAAAAAAATGGAACAGAATACAATAATTTATGAAATAAAATCAGTACTTACGCATTATATCATCGACCAATTTCGTCGAATCAAAAGGCTTCAACAAATGCTGCGATATACAGCCAAAAGTAGAAGCCATTACCGCGCATATTGGAACAAAATAATAATAACGTTAACAGCATTTGGCGACGTTTTTTTAAGTGGCGATATATTTTGATTTGGCAAAATTGGATGATGGCATATATATATATATATATATATATATATATATATATAATACATAAGTATCATAAATTCTTAATTTTAATTTGAAAAATTACATCCATCACATAATAAAAACTTAAATATATAAAAATTAAGCACACACGATTAGAGATTTATCGTATGTAATAAAATTTTATTTATTATATATATATTGTATACATAAAAAACAATATGAAACATTTACACATATTATTATTAGTAGTATTATTTTACTTCAAAAAGATTAAATCAGTTATGTATTATATATATATATATATATATATATATATATTCCAATGTTATTGTTATTTTACTTGAAACTCGTTGCTAAGTTAGTAAATTACCCACGATTTATATTGAATCTAAGCCGCCCTTCTTTCTAATGTTAATGGTATTAAAAATCAGGTGCGACTTAGAATCGAAGGAGGAAAAATTCTTTGGATGGGGGAAATAGAACATGATACTGACGGTTAGATTAAGTACGGGTTCATGTATGTATTTAAAAGTATTTAATACAGGTAAGAAAATTTAGTTATTCACTTCTTATTAATTATTCTCCAATGATTTTTTTTATTTCGTGAATATTTTTTCACCTGTGGAGTTGCACCTTCACAACTTAGCCATTGCAGACATGGTAAGTCACAAAATGTGAGGGCCATTTGATGGTAGCATCACCTAGTGGCGGACTTCCTTCCAAATTGGAACGCTTGAATTAATTTTTAACTCAAGCTCTCGTCGAATGCTAAATTTTGCCGAGAAGATTCAAATCCAAATTGAAGATTCAAGAGCTAAATTCATACTCAAGGGAACATTCTCATGCCACATAATTTTATGCCATGAGTGCCTACGATTTTTGCATCCAGAAAATCTACAACTCCAGCCAGGGGCGAACCCCGCAACCTTAAACTAACGAAGCTTGAACGCTACCTCTAAGTCACCGGAGTCGATTATTTCGTAAAAATCGAATATCTATAAATCTTTTTACACTATTTTCCATTTTTTCACAAAAACTTGTTAAGAATTTGGGGTGAAACGATTACGGCTTCGATTCAAATATAAATACGGTAGTTCTAATTAGATTCCATTAATAAATAACGGTCATTTCTCTTTCCTACAAGAATGGGTTGCTTTTGTTTTTTGAAACTTTTGTGTTATATAATATTGTGAAAACCCCCGTTGGCTTGACACCTTGGTCGATAACTTCTGTGAAGAGTAAACGCACCGTCAATTTTTATATTTCCCTCAATTTTAAGTTAACAATATAATGTATTTTAATTCATGAATAGCATTTAATATGGATAGGTCTCTCACGAAACAGTCAGATAAATTCTTTAAAATTTTCTAAAATCATATGATGGAATATATACAAAAATATATTCAAAATGACACAATTGATGATAAGTGTGTGGATGTATAAGACTTTGAAGTTTACATGTAAGGATTTAATTAATTAATGTGTAATTGAATTCTAATGAATTACTTATGATGCATCTCTGCACTTCAAGCAGGAATAATTTAACACGAAGTATTTAACATTCTTTAAGGCTTTTATATTCATTAAACTGATAATGGCACACTCAAACATATATTTTTGAAATTAAAAAAAAAATGTTGAATGTAAGATAAAACAATTATTTCTACATGTTTAAAATTAAATTAAAATTTATAATTAATCACGCAGAAGGAAAATCAACATTCTTCAATATATATAAGAGATCGATTTTTTTTTCAACGGAAGGAATATCAATAAAAAAATGGCTTCAAAATTCCCATTTGAAACAATGAAATCTTTTTCAGCCTGAAAAAGCTTCCACGTGTGTTATTGATAGTCTATTTAAGCAGGAACATTTAAATACTTTTTTCGGCATCAAATCATAAAATTAATATGACATTTAATACGCCATACAGTTTGAAAAAAAACAATGCGGATATTTAAATATTTTTTCAAGAAACACCAATTTTTAAAAAAATATTAATAATTCAAAATTTCCAAGTATTTTTGATGTCAGCTATTTGTGACATTATATATATTTTTTTCAAGAAAATAAATATTTGTACTACCCTTTTTTACTACCAAGTATGTGACAGGTTATGAATAATGTCTGCGTTAAAGATTGCAAAGACGGAGCTAAAAAGACGTAAACGGGTGATGCACTAAATCTTTTTGCCAGATTTTAACTGAATACTAAATATTAAAGAATAGCAAGAAAGAGCCATTCGGATGACAGACGGTGGAAATGCCATGAATATAACAAATGAATTTATAACCTCAAAAATGTATTTCGGTTGTGAAAGATAGTAAAATCACTTCATTTATCTTTCGCTGAGGAGCCTTTTCTCGTTTCTTGGCTAAATGGGGTTAGAAAAAACGAGAACATTTAAGTAACGAGGATTCTCATCGTTTTAATAATTCACCTTTTTTGGGTTGGAAATGATTAGGAGCAAACTGCACTTTCAGGACTGTGGTCATTTCAACTTCATACAGCTTGTTTGGATCATAAGGTAACTCAGCTGGAATTTCTCTCTTCTTACGTCCATATCCTATTTGGTCACTACCGCATTGAACCTGAAATTAAAAATGTAATTATATTTCAAGAAAAAAGAAAAAAAATGAAGAAATATATTTAAATCATTTTAAGTGCAATATATTTGTTTAACCCTGCTTTGCATGATGATGGAAATTTTCATCATAACATTTAGTGAATAGAAAATTGTACTCAAAACAAATGTACTGTAAATTGGTTGTTGCTGCAAACTTTTTTCACTACTAATTATTAATAAGGAACGTAGCTGTCAAAAAAATCAAATCTCACAAACATTATAGCAGATTTGAACTTGTCATTCCGCTGTTTGTTGTGGTTGGAAGACAGTGCAATTTCTTGAATATTTTTTGCAACCGATCAGACTTTTTTGGTAATAAAAGTGTGTGGGGAAAAGGTTTGTTTCTTGTGTTTCTGTTATTTTCTGTGAAATTCATACATCGGATACCGTAAATAATCATCCCAAAACCACGTGATAGGAATTTACATTGCTATGCATTTTTTGTCTTCTTATATATGAAGAAAATGTTTTTCTTTACTGTATGCTTATTTTATGTTATTTTTGAAGAGAAATTTAGAAGAGAGGAACATTGTAGAGATTACTTGAACCAATTATAAGGGATTGACTATCAGAAGATAGCCTTGATGGCGAAAATTCTGTCAGTACCACGATGCAGATGAAATTAGAATTATAATAATAATAATTGTTTTATTAACTATCCCCAGGAATAAAAATGATGCAAAGATATATATATTTTTTATTTATTTTGTACTGAGCTTAACATGTAAATTTGCATGATGATGAATATTTTCATTATACTTTTTTTTTATTATTTTATATTGCATACTTATGCTAGGATTTTTTAAACATTTTTCCTTTAATCCATAGTATGGATTATCACCCTGATTTATTTCACAAAAAAGAAAAAATTCATGCAAACATGAACTTGTTGCTAGTCTTGCAAAACTAGGTTTCCTTAGGCTGTGTAATATTTTATGTGGCTTTATGCATGAGCCAGTTTGGTAATACATGATAGCATATTTGTAAGAAATTTTAAAATGTTCATAAATTTTCGAGAGAATTCTCTAAAAAGTATTTCTCTCTACTTAGAAGTTTAATTAGAGATTAGAGGATTATTTAATGAAATTATTGATACACGAATGATGCAAAATTCTATTTCTTTAACATTCCCATTTGTTTTTATTGTCCACATAAAACATTAAGCTCTTTGGTTGTTTATTTTCCTTATAACTTTTCGTTCTTACTATCGAGGTTCCTTTTAATGTAGAACAGATCTTATGCAGATAAACTTAAGCGTCTTGCAACGTTATCAAATATATCCACCAGTCAGCCACGAATGTTGCTCTTGAAGTCATATTTTATACATTTGCTTCTCTAAATATTTTTAGGTAAAGATTATGTTTTTTAACGTTAACGTTTTTGTAGGTCTTTAGATCTCGGTCAATTCTATTGTTTGAATTTGCTTAAAAGGTACATAACATTTAATAATAATAATGCAAACAATCAGGCCAAAGAAATATGTATCATGTCAGTACCATACAAAAGATTCGTCTCAAAGTATATTTTTTTCTCTAATTTACTTGAAGAAGATGCTTTACATTAAAATCCATTAACAATTTTGAATGCGTCATTGAAAACTGGTTTTATAATAAAAATAGGATAATACATATAACACACACTAATGAAACATTAATAATAGAAGTAGGATACTAACAAAAGTAGGATGATACTTATAGCACACTTTTAAACGATTTATAGATATCTTAATATGTATTTTACATCCATAAAAATATATACTGATTTTCTGAAATATAATTGGAAAAAAATATTATTTGCCAAATTACAATATCCGATAAAGTGTAAAACATTTTTTAAGTTGAAGTGTGAGAATATTTTGTGATTTTTAAGTCTGTGTACTAAATTACATGAAGAAAACCTAATATTGTAAGAGAATATATTTTTACCAAAGTGGTAAGAACTGAGAAATTTTTTTAAAAAAATACATTAAAGTGGTCCATTGTGAATCACATTTTCAAGCATGAATTTCAGTTTTTGAACACAAATATGTTACATAACTTCTCTCCTAAAAATGATCAAAGTAAACAACAGAACATGTTATCTTAGTCACAAAACAGAATCGTTTGAAAAAACATTTGCTATATTTGTATAAATTGTTGTACATTTTGCAATAATAAAGGTTTTTTATATATAAAAAAATAGGTCAACACACTTTTAATACTAGTCAAAACAAATACAGTCTCAGTTAATTATTTTCACAAATATTTATTTAATCCATGTTCCCGTTTCCAAAAAACCAATGCGAAAAAAGTGCATTTTGAAGTCGGTAATTGCATAGAGAAAATGTCATTCACTCTTCAGTTTTAACTTTTGTACTAGTAAGTGGAAATAGTTATATTTATATAGTATTTAGTACATAGAATTTAGTATTTTTATAAATCTAAGAAATTGACCCATCAATTTAACCATAAAACGCTTTGTTAGTTTTTGATGAAATCCTCTAATTTAGGATAGTCAAATAACTCAAGAAATTACAGAAATTTAAAAAAAAAGCAAAATTAATCAATATTAACAACTAAAATGTAAAGGAAGTTTATTATACCTTGGTCTCATTAATTATGTTACCTATTTTATATAAAGATTTAAAATATTAGAGAATTATATTTATTAAAGTCAAAACATATATATATATATATATATATATATTGTTAAATATTATAGTGGCAGCTCCTCCCATAGTTTTAAATATTTAACACTTATCTATAAAGTACCAAGACTTTATGAAATCCTTTAAAACCTAACAGAAGTACACTTCTTAAGGTATCCAAACTTTCCAAAAGCTATTTACTATATTATTAAGGTTATTTACTTTATCTTTTACAAAAACAATCAATGATTCTTTTTCTGAGGATCTGCAATAAAATTTGCTTATGAGTAGCTTTAAATAATTGCTTGCCTAATTTCGATTAGGATCAAACAGGAGAATTGGTGCAACACTCTTTCATAATAACTTTCCTTTTGAAGTGAAGCAAAAATCAATACAAATTTAAATCCCCATATTCAATAACAATACAGAATAAATATTTACTAAAGATAATATTTTAATAAATTAAAGATACATTTTAAGGTCACTCATATTAAAACAATTCACTGAGAAAAAATGCAATTAAAACAATACAGTTTACCCAGGTTCGCTAATCATCTTCTCCTACACTCCAAAAACCAATTTAACCCTTAACAACGCAATAAAAATATTTTCACGTTTCACTTTGCTGTAAAACTAATAACACAAAGATTGAAAATAATTTTAATGGATTCCTCGTCAATTATAGGATATAATCAGAGGAAAAGTAGTTTATGTGCTAATGATTAAAGGATTTTTGAATGATCAATACACAGATAGTTTTATTCTTTAAAGCAGACTCACAAAAGCTTTTCTTTTTGCGTCTTGCAAAACTTCAAATTCAGTAATAGAGACAACCTTGTGGGTCTATATAAGCTATCATTGTAATATTTAAATCACTTGTGATTTTAAAATATATTTTAATTTGTATTGGCAATATTTCATTTTGCGCAGAAAGAGTGTAAAATATTTACATGAAATTATATTGATTCATTGTTAAATGAATATATTATTAACACCTTCCCGGCTTTTCCCGAGCTGAACTCGGGCAGGCAAAATTACCATTCTGGCTCATCCCGAGTGTACCTCGGGCACTGTAAAAATTTACACTGTGCAATCAGTCTTTCCCGAATTATTTCACATGTGTTTTTAATGTTTTCGAATGGTTAAAAAATACCACCCGATGGAATTTTCTGCTAAAAGAGGACGTCCTTCTGCTGAGCCTCCCCCTTCATGCTTGTCTGAAAGAGACTTTGTGGACTACATTCCCCAACAGAGAAGAAAACTAATCCAACACGACAATGTATTATTTGTTGCTCAAAGAGAGACAGTAAAGAGAAGATAAGAAGAGAAACAAGATTTACCGTCCAGACTGTGATGTCGGGTTATGTGCAATGCCGTGTTTTCGAATTTATCATGCACGATCAAAAAATTTCATAACCATTTATGTGAATGCAAAAGATGTAAATAAAATTTGTAATTCAAGATAAAAGCTAGGTATTGTAAGCTTATACTTAGTGTGAATTGATTCCGAAGTCTTATGATATCTCCGTACAGAAAGCCAACTTTACAGGTAAACTACTCATTTATTTAAATAGATTATTTTACATTGATTTTTAGGAAATTTTGTATACAAATGAAACTACTATGTTTAAAAAGATATGTATGTTTGAAATATACATTAAAAAATGACTTTTTTTATCCAAAATCCAAAAGTAAAGTAAGCTTGGAAGGAGTTAACTATTGATTCACTACATAGATGAATTTTTATTCATTGAAAATATCACTTTAGTACTGAGTAAAAAAAAACAATAACCAAAATTCCTTTTTAAAAAGACGTATAAAAAGAACTAAATTTAATTTGAAAAATGATTTAAATTTTTATTCCAAAAAAGTAAATTTAATTCAAAAGAAAACGTGAAATCTAAGTGGTAACTTAAAAGAATAGTCTGAATTTTCTTTTTATTAAGTATAATGTTTTGTCAATCCCATTTAAGAAATCGTTAACTGATATTTTTTTGATTTTAGAACTGATATTAACTGAGGTCATTGCTTTATCTAGTTTCATAGAATATACATAGAATCCCATTTGATATATTGGCACTTATACCTAAATTGTAGAAAAATTGTATGTTTCCTCCAATAACATACTTGATCATAAAATAAGCAACGCTAGAAATAATTAAACTTTACTCGGAATAACACTTGAGTTTAAGAGAGCTTTATAAAATTAATTTTAAAGTTTAAGTTAAAAGCATAATTAGTCTTTGCAGTTAAACATTTTTAAGTAAAACAGTAATTTACTGTTTTCTTAGAAATGTGTATATAGAGTAATATAAGAAATTCATTTGCATAATGTTTATGTTATACAGAGTTAGAGGAAGTACCTTAATAACACTTTTGTTCCTAATTACTCAATTCTTCTTCCATAAAATGTTCACCATACGTTGTAATAAAATAGCTCATGAAGTAGCTTGAAAAGGCCAAAGAAAAGTTAGGAGCATTAAGTAAATTTTAAAAAAGCTTCAGCGCATTTACGCCCCACCCAAATTTTGAATCAAAAACCAGTGTTATGTTTTTGTTTTTAAATTTTTTTTCCTAATTTTCTCATCAAATTTTAAATTGCATGTTAAGTAAAAAAACACATAAATATATATATATATATATCTTTAATGCATATTTGTATTTAAACATTTTTCACAAAACTTTTCGATGTGTTTTTTTTTACTTCACTATTTTTAAGAAGCTACTTAAAAAAAAAAACAATTTTTCAGATTTTGAGAAACTTGTATATAGTAAAACACATTAATGAATTAAAACAGAAAGTAGAGCACATTTGGGTTGTAAGATAAATATATCATTTAAGGTGACTGCCTACCTTGAAAATGTCATTTTTCGTCTACGTAAGGCATTTTTTATAACAAATTCTTATAGTTTGAACATTTTTCTTTCCAAAACTGTTTTTCTTTCTCCTTTACGTGAAATAAAAATAAAGTTATAGTGATTTTAAAAAACATCACTCTATGCAAAAGGGCAGTAAGATAAAACTTTAAATGAGTTTTTCTCAAAATTATGTTTTCGAAATAAACCCTTTACCAGATACATGATATCTTAAAAACCAAACCAGATAACATTTTTAAATTTTGTGGGAATATATTTATTATACTATTTTTCATAAAGTGGACCATAAGTTTTTTTGTAGGTTTGATATTTTTTCATTTAGGGTACTTTTTATAAGAAAAAACTTTAAAAATATCAAAATTTTCATATTATTATGTATAATTTATGTATAATTTTTTTTTATTTTTGTATTTTAATATTTCTCTTAGATTTTGGTTCATTCTGAAGAGCACTGTAATATATACGTTGTAGATAAAGAAAATTATCATAATTGTATTAGAAATTTTTATACAGTGTTACCCGTTTTAGTAAAAATTTGGTAAAATTTCCTTGAAAACAACCAATTTTTCTTAAAGTACAATATTTATTTAAAAAATTTTATGTTTTACATATTTTTTTTTTATTTTTCTTCCTAAAAACATTCAATTTGTATCAAAAAAATTTGTTTTATAAAAAAATTGTGTCCGAAGGTAGGCAGCCACCTTAAATGAGACTTTGCACTCCTACACTCAGTAGTATTACTAATTCAAAAGACTTTGTTTTAAAGTAAAGCAAGTATATTTCTTTTTCCTTGATGACGTATTAGTAAGGAACAACTCGTTGGGTAGATCATTCAACAATGTTCAATAAAATTTTTTATATTTATCTCTTATTTAAGTTTGTTTGTGCACAATTTAAATGCTGATACTTGTTTCTCAAGGAATGGTACTTTCAATAATATTATTATTTTATGATTTGCGCAACTAATTCCTTCTGTGATCGCTTTGGTAATTTCTAAATGCTTAAATTTAGAGTAAGCTATTTAACATTTTCCTAAGACATCTTAAACGAGTTACTTTATTTGAAAATTTTTAGAGGACTCTCTATGATCAGTGAACGTATTTTACAAGACGTCAGAATAAAGAATTTTCAGCATTTCTTTATGTAAAGTTAGGATTATCGTGTATAAATTCTTTTAAATTGCTATCAACTTCTTTTTGGAAATTATGTCTCTTAAGTAATGTTTTGCTCGGTCCTCAGAGTTTGTGACTGTATATATATATATTTGTTCTCAATTTTTTTTTTCTTTTAGATTAGTATACACTTTTTAAGCGTAATACATAGATATTATAGATTTTAAGAACTTATTTGTCTCTATTTAAAATTTTGTGTCAGATATTGAATTCATTATGATGAAGTTTTTTTCCCCATTAAATTATGATAAGGAAAAAAGGTATTTTTCTGTTTCTATGTATACAATCTGAAGATTCCTTATGAGTAAGTAGAATGCATTCTTTGAAGCTATTGTACTTAAAAACCTATAGCCATTAAAAACCTAAGCAAATGATGAATTATTACTTGTCTTAAGAATAGTTCATTTCATGTAAATTTTATGTGTGAGCTAAAACTCATTTTGATTTTTTAAGAGATGTCTAAATAAAGAAAATATAGTAATCTAAAACCTAATTTGAAATATTATGTTTGTTGTTATGAAAATTGCTCACAGTGTCGGAAAAAATGAAAGTTAATATAGTTTATGACCTGCTTTAATACCCAGAAAAAGATTAGAAACATAATCATGATGTGTGTATATAATTTATAAAAATTCCATTAATTATGATCAAATCTATCTCTTTTTATTTAAAACAATTTTTAGAGTTTCAAAGAGAATAGATAATTCATATTTTGATTTAGGTCTTTTGTGCGGGTTTGTAAATTACATACCCACAGAAAATGTGGTGTCAAAATTTTACTTTAAAAATTAAAGTAATTACCAATTGTTTATCAATTGCTTTAATTATAATCAATGTATCAACAGATAAATGTCTCTGAATGTAAAAAAAAATTATTTTGGAGGATTAAAATTATTAGATAAATATTATTTGTTTTCTAGAACTAAAAATGTTTAGGGAGGTCGAAATTTGTGAACAAGGCTTATTAATTGGAGGAAAGGACGCCTAAGCATATACTTAACTCTCTAAATTTCCACCAAAACAAGAAGTTGGGTGTCCTTTCTTTCCTTTTTTCGCGATTTTTGAATTAGCTCAAATTTTTATTATAAATGTCTCCTTCAGGACTTGAATCCATGAATTTCCATCTAAAAGATTTATGATTCTCCCTCTCAAAGACCTACTCTGGCTGGAATGATTATTGGCATTAACAGCTCGGATAGAGATGAGATAGCAAAATTCAATGATGAGAGCCTAATTTGTGGGTTTGGTATGAAGAACTTTGAAGAACAATGCCAGAAAGTAAATGGAAATCAATATTGTTTATATTGGAAGAAAAATCTGTACATATTTATTACAGAAAGTTTTAGACTTTTATTCAGTTTAACTTAAAAAATGAAACATGACTAGAAATGCATGTTGTTTTATTTCCCTCTATTTCAACAACACATAAAAATAATAAGCAATTTTATTTGTCATATTTAGCCATATCTTACTTCTATATTTAACATAATTTTTTTTTGTTTTCCCCCTTTTTCTGATCAATAAAAGTAGAAAACGAAAAAAAATCCTGGGCCATCGTGGAACTATTTGAAAACTATATTGAGCTCAAATGGAGTCGGAATATAAAGCAATCTCAGAGTACAGATCAAACTGATCTAAAAAAAATCAGTGATTAACTGCGATAAAATTAATCGGGCACCAGATTTTGATATATGTTCTAGAATCAGAGTTATACAATAGTAAATGATAAGATAATAATTCAATAAATTGTAGTAATTCATCGTAGATAAAATATTAGAATAAAATCAATAAAACGTACAATTTCTCTCTCAGAATATCATTCACAATTTTAAATATATTTTCTAGTATTAATCTGCTCATAGTAAAATTAGTAGAAATTTCTGACTAATAATTGAAGTAACTTAGCAAGTCATACTACAGCCTCTACGCATTCTCCTTTTGAGAATATTTTTAATATTTTTTTAGAAGTACGATTTCAGTGTAAAAATTCATTGTGAGCCATACTTAAACTTTGATTCTGTCATTTACATTGAGCCAGATTCTTTAAGCTTTGGTCATTTTCTAGTACAATTTCATGTTTGATTTAGTTATTTTTTCATTACTTAGTAACCTTGTTCAGCAGTTTTGGGTAGACACTATTGCTTATGTCCACCGTTCAATGTTTACTGAATATAAATCAACAACTGGAAATGAATGAGAGAGCAACATAGTAAATTAAATACTGAGGATCGAAATTGTGCCTTCCAGGGGAGAGTTTTTATTCCCTTGTGTCTTCGATTCTATTCTCGTCAGACTCACCAAAACAAACAAATCCCAATCGTTTATCGCCTGCACTTTTACGTCTGCAGGAATCAGTTCCTGAGAGGAAATCATTGCGGTATCTTTTACCCGTACTTTACCGAAATAAAAACCTTAAATTCGCACTTAAGGATGATAAAATCTAATGATTCATTTCAAGTCTTTTGCAGCTGAGACGTTGTTCCTTTCTCGATTTCTCGTTTTGGGCCATTACCTTCTTTCGCTGAGCACGTTGGACTATCAGAATGGTTTCCCATTTCAGTTCCAAGACTCAATGGAAAGCTTAGACGATATACTTTGGTGTTTCTAGAATTGGCTGGCTGTATAGTTTGCTTAGAAGAATTCTTTTCATCGCCTTCTTAGAATGAACATAAGAAAAATGTCGTTCACTATTTAATAGTATTTTTAAATTAGACCTTACACTTATATATATATAAGCTCTCTACTCATTCCATTATAATGATTTGAAGCGCATATTCAACCCAAAAGAGTTACTGAAGTGTAAAATTTTAAAGTATGCAGACCGTGCCAAAGCGTTATTTATAATAAACAGAATGAAAAAAGTCTCTTATTTCATTTTTCTTCAAAATTTCTTTTCCCATTCTGGATGGAGAAAATTAATTCCATATTTACTGCCTTTCATTTCAAAGCGAAGTTTAATCGCTTTCGAATAATTCCTTTTCCTGACTGAAATTTTATGAGTCGAGTGTGTTCACTAATTTTATTGGTTGCAACATAAAAATAACTTAGAAGTATTTCTTTAGCATTTCACATTTCTGTACTTTATTACTTTTGATATATTTTAACATTTAACTGTGAGACCACATTTAATTATAAAATATGCATCCACTCAAATGTTACATAAAAGGTCATTTTAGTTAATTTTCACTAATATTAATTAGCAAATATTCAATTTAAGTGATCATATAAGAAGAAATGAAAAAACAAGACTTTTATTGTATTAATTACATACATACCTTATTACATAATTACCACCAAGAATGTACGATATCTTAATTTCTTGAAACATAACAAACGGCTTACTTACCTTCTGATTAAGTTTTCTATAAAAGTCTGAATGTTATTAAAATTTTCACATATCTTCATTGTTGTTATTTTCGATATTTTTTATAAAAATATACATTTGTAGACGTGATTATCTAATAATCTTACCTTTTGCAAGGGCACACAGAAACAGACTTGCCCTTATTTTTAAAACAAAAATAAAACCTAAGATAAATTGTTCATTACTTCATAAACAAAACAAAAACAAAATATAAATACGCATTTAAATTTTTATAACTCATGAACAACAACTTTTAAGTAATTTTTTCCTTTAAAATAACATTGTTACTTCACAAACACGCACACATATATGTAGGTAATAAATAAAAAAATGTTTTATATAAGATTAATGTTTTGAGTACCCATTTCTTATTCTCGAATAAAGAATAAAATACTTTTAGTAAAAAAAAAGATAATGTAGGTCATAAGAAATAAATTAAATGATATTTTATTTACTGATAAAAACATCTTGTTTCCAAGTTTAATCAATTATTTAACTTAAAATAAAAATTGAAAAACCTCTATTAACCACAAAATAATTTATTTTAGATTAGTAAGTCATGATTTTTTACTCAACAAGAAGTTTTTTCAGTTATGTAATAAACCAAAATTAATAGGTTGCTTTTAAGAAAGAAATAGTTAGAAACGTTTACTCTATACATTTTACGAATTTATATGGAAGTACATTTTACTTATATATAACATTATTAACAATATTTAGTTAAAATGTTACATATTCAACTTATTTTTATTCCAAGCCATTAGATTTTAAAATAATTGTATCAAAACATAAACAAATACATCGTTGCTTTATAATAAATTATCATTTACATAGAAAGTCTAAGCTATGAAGAAGAAGCAAATAACTAAAAGATAAAATCGATGTAAGTATTGAAATGAATTTCCATATGTCCATTGAAACAGGGATATAATGCACTTTAAGACACCAAAGTATATTCGAACACACAAAAATGGGAAGTGAAGAGGCAAACAATATTAAAATAAATCTTTTTAAAGAATAAAAAAAACATTCACTGACCCCTCTGCACTGTTTCAGACAAACGTTGACTGTTCCGACGAAAAGAACGTAGTTCGAGTCAGGAAACTTGAAAGCTCTAAATTTTGAGTATAAAGTCTTCCCTTCGTCTGGAGTTTCAAAGTTACCAAATATATAGGGATCTATCGAACATCTGAAAATGAAATATAAACGACAATAAGAATGACAGTAATGGCTTAAGTCAAAATTAGAATACCCTCAATTAGTTTCCCATCTAACGATATCTTTCATTAGAAATTGAAAAGTTTCTGCATGGACCTGGGTTATTACAATACTGATGTATAGAGACGAGGAGATTCAAATTATATATAGGTTGTTACTTTGTTTAGAATATACGTTAAAGACAACTAGATGTCATCAAATCGAGTATCTAGTGCGTTTTAGATCTTAAAAAAATTACGAAAGAAAAAATAAACAGCTCCAAATGCTCCATTTATTGGATTGAAAAAAATTGTTTTATTCATTGCTCTACTGTGATTGTGTTTTGTAATATCAAGACTCAGTATCTCAACATAGTGCGTTTGATAGATTAAAATGTGTCATTAGTGTTGTATATGTGTCAAATATGCGCAAGCTTCATATATAATACTATCATTAAATTTTGAATTGCTTTGATTTTAGGAATGAACGTCGTAATGCAAATGTGTATAGTAACTTATATGATATGTTGGGTTAATGCATACTAGACTTCCAATTTTAAATGCAATATTGATTTTATAGCATCTAATACATTTTCTATTAATTCCATTCCATGAGCTTTTAAAACACATTATAGATATTTTTAACAAGAAAGCACACGTTTTTCAATGAAAGCTCTACAAATCTCAAAAAGAAATTATTTATAATATTACTATCTTTTCGAGTGTTCAAAAGAATTTTGAGTAAAAGCAATCAAAGAAAAAAAAAGGAAATAGTCGCATAAGATGTTCATATTTTAAACCATATATAAATTAAACAGACTATTTAAAAGAATCATACATAATTATAGGTTACATAGGAAAGCTGACACAGAAAAAAGTGAAGCTTCAATAAAACTAAAAAAGAAAAATTAGCCTCTCAACAAGATAAGTGAAAATCAAATCCTAAATTTCTTATATACAACGCGCGTTTCTAAATATAAATCAAAATCATTTTATAACATTTATCGAAAAAAAGAAACAGAAAATATTTATATGTTCTAACTTTGGGATATTTTTCTGTCCCTAGATCAGACATTTATATTTTATCAGTGTTATTTCTTAAGAAATTCAATTTAATTTAGGGATTTTACTGATAATTTAAGTACGCATAATACACAAAAAACAAATTATTACATAATTTACATAATGTATTATTACATAATAACTTAATATCTCCAAAAAATTAAATCAAATAAGGTTAACAATTATAATGTAGCAAACTTCTTAATTTATATTTTGGCAGATGTATTTACAATACATTAAACTTTTCTAAATAAGCAGATTTCAGTTCATCTTTTTCATATTCGTTACGACAGTGCTTCTCAAAACTTTAATATTTGCAACCCAATTTTCAATCATAATTTTAATCTTGTTCCCCTCCCTCCCCTCTTCCATACAACAACAATGTATTGAATGCAAAAATAATATACTATGAGGCTATAACTACAATACAACTTTAATTACAAACCTTACAAAATATCAAAAATAGTATTAAACTTTGTATATGTTACTTTTAAGTTATTTTATTTTTTTAATAAGTTACTTTTAAACAATAGGACATTATGTTAATTTTCAATTCTAATTTTTAAATTGGAACATGCTACAATAAATATGCAACATGTATTTTATTTTTTTTTTTTTATGCCAGAATGTATTTTACTTTTCTTTCCTTTCAGTAAATTAATTTTTTAAAATAAATTTTTTAGTTTCAACGTTTTGATAAGCTCGTGCCTCCCACGTAGGTTTAGCACGCCCCCCTAAAGAAGCGTGTCCCACAGTTTGAGAATCACTGCGTTACGAGATTGATACACAAAAATACTAGAGAATATCTCATTACTTTTTAAGTACATTATAATTCAGGAATTGCTATGCCAATAACCATTATTTTTTGCGTTATTCGTTGATACTTGATAGCTTGAAATAGAAAACGTAATTCTTAAGAAACTGATACATAGTATTATTTAGTCAACATATATGAGTGATACAAAAGTATATATGTTGTGACATTTTATTTAGTTAACATTTATACTATATTGAGTACATTTTTGAAAAGAGATACTAAGAAAATGAATGTATTCCTTTATTGAAAGTTATATGTTCAAATAGGAAGCAAAGAGAGTAAAAACAAACCAGCAACATAAACCAGGCGGTTTGTGAAAGTAGTGACGAAAGAGAAAAGAAAAACTCCTCACTTACCTTAATGAGTCGCCAATAAAAAAATTGCGATGTTAATGCCATTCGATCGATTCTTAATAAACATCAAAAGAACTCTAGAGAGAAAGCTTTTAAAAAAACTAAATCTCACCGCAAAGTGGAGCTATGTCTTAATTATGTCTTTTATTTCTTCAGGGTCTTAAATGAAGGCTCTTTATACTTCAGAATTAACGTCAAGTATCGCTTCAGGATTTTGAGATAACTTAAAATATAATATCACTTACGATGTTGTACCTTTTTCAATCAAAGGATTACGGCTTACGATTACTTTTTTAAAGGCGGTCTTAAGATAAGGCTTAAAATGTCACATCTTTGGTGAAAAATTTAGATCCTTATAACTGTAAAAATCAGTTTCTCGTTAAAAGGCTAAAAGGTATTTGATGCACTTACCTAGATAATGTTCAGTGCTTAAGAATTACAATTTTGCATTTTTAAAAAGCACGAAGATATTTTTATTTAGTAAATAATAATGAAACGATACTGCTCTGGAGTCTTACATAAAAATACAACAAATAAAAATTTTCCATCTTTTTCCTTTTGTCAGTGCAATAAATTTATCTGTAATGTGTAAGGAAATTGAATTAAAAAAGGGAATCTTCGCCGGTTAAGGTTTTATAAATAATGTTCTCTTTTATGATTCGGAATTAATTTAATTAAATAGCATGATCAAATTATAAAGCATAATAATTAAACTTTGAATAAATGTAATTTAAAGATAAAAGAGAGTTCATTCTTACTTTTATCAATTAGCTTAATGCATTTTATTAACATTGTTTAACAACTTAAAAACAAAGGCAACCATAAAAAAAAAGAGATTTAAATCAAAATTTACTGAGACAACTAAAACTAAGACAGAAATGGTATTACTTTAAACAAAAAATTTACGAATAATATCTCTTTTGAATTTCACTTTTCTTGTCTTTAGAATTATAGTTACATATGCAATGAAAACACTTTTAAGTTATTAATGTGATTATTTATAGCGAAGCTTGTAATTACTAGTATGTAAAGAAACAATTGCAATAAAAAGAATTCTACTTACCCATTCATTACGATGATTTCATCATGCTCTGGAGTGCCATCCGTGACTTTAAGGTAGCTGACTAGGATGCCATAGGTAGCTGAAATTTATAAAGATATATAGATAAGACGACAAAATTTGACAGATATTGTAAACTGTTACTCTAAAGCAGGTGAGAAAATTTCAAGCATTCAGCTTTATTCGAATAATAGGAATAAAAGAATGGAAAAGTTATATATTATTTTGTAACGTATGAAATGTCCACAATTTCCATCACTGCGTTTTTGAGATTATTTTTCTAATAAAAATTTTTTTGATATATTCATATATTGTATATCAATTTAAAACTAAAAATTTGCTGTATCTCATTTGATTTAATTTAACTAACATTATTTCAATTTTTCTATAATTTTATATGTTTAATCATAGGATGAATTCTCGAGATTTAGAGTATAAATTTTGGAATGGGTGGGAGAGTGATCATAATGCTACAGCAGCTGCCGGAAACATCAAAGCCACATTCGGAGATATGGCTCAGTAAACAAACGTAGCATTCGCCATTGTTACACAAAGTTCGAATCTGGTGACAAGAGTCTCAGAAATGAAGACCGGGGCAGGCCGCAGCGAGTTGTGGACAACGAAATCTTTCGAGCGATAGTTGAACAAAATCCCGGCAATACCGTTAGAGACGACGCAAAAGAACTAGGCGTAATTCATACAACCATTTTCCGTCACCTAAAAATAATTAGCGCAGTTAAAAAGAAAAGGGTAAATGTGTTCCTCATGAATGGAATGAGAACAAAAAGAAGTAAGCATTTTGAAATATCTTCTGCATTTCCTCTTCTTTGCAAGAAGAAATATGATCAGTTTCTCAATGGAATTAAGATGTGTTATGAAAAGTGGATTCTGCACAATAATTGGCGACGTTTAGAGCAGTGGCTGGATGCCGACTAGCTCCACAAGACTTTACAAAACCAAAACTTCATCAAAAAAAATTATAGAATGTGTTTGGTGGTCCTCAGCCGGTTTGATACACCGCAGCTTTCTAAAACCAGGATAAATATCACAGCGGGGAAGAAATGTAATAAAATCGAGGAAATGCACCAAAAACATGCATATAAACAGCCGGCATTGGAATAGGAAAGGTCCACTACAATGCTAGACTACATGTTTCAATGATCACTTGTCAAAACATGCACGCGTTGGACTATGAAACTCTAGACCAGTGTTTCCCAAAGTGGTCTATATAGACCTCCAGGGGTCTATGACAACCTGCAAGGGGTCCACGCCAGCAAAAAAATAATTTGGAGGTCCATGAGGTGTAAATAGAGGTCTATGACAGTGGCTGTCATTAAACCAGGTTGTGACTTAAATCTTTGAAAAAAATTTGACCTTGTGGAAACCAGATTTTACCAATTTAACTGATTTATTTACTAACTTTAGTGAGGTTAATTTATGATTACTAGGTGACAGCATACATTTTACTAAGACAAGGACCATTTCAGTATTTCTTTCCAGAATTAAGCAGAAGAAATATAATATTGGACATCGCGAATTTTTTCATTTTGTTACGGACAATCTGTCAGGACATTTTAACCTACGTTCTGTATTTAAATGCCCTTTACTCAGATTTTGAAACAAGGTTTAAGATTTCTTTTTTTATAGTGATGCCACAGTAAATAATGAATTCATATAGTCACGTTGAAAAAAAATATGTCATATTACAATAGGAACTGAACAGAATAGGTCCTAACGAAGATCTTACAATAAAGTTTAGAAACAGATATCAGCAATTTTGGCTTTAAAAAGACATACCTGTTATTTGTCACAAACTATGGAATATCATGAGAAAATTTTTAATTGCTGTTCCTAGTGAGAGGGAGTTTCAATGAGTTTGCCAATCTCTAAAGGAACAAAAAGAAGGGAAAGAAAACTGGACACTTACTAACCAAAGAGATTTAGGGTTATACCTGGTTAGATTGATATTAAATATTGAAAATTTGTCATTGAAGCACCAAACTATTCCTTCTCTTTAAAATCATTTATATGTTGTTCAGTTATTTTGTGTATTAATTTAATTTAATTCATTAACATGTGCTTCTTAAATTTTAAATATTATACTTCACTTGTTAGAAATTCAATTCTTTTAAAGTAAGTAGCTGTACCAGCTGTTAAAAAGGCATGTAAGTTGATAAATTTGCCAAAATTCAATATTAGGTAAGCAGGGGTCTACCCAAACCCAAAAATCATGGCAAGGGGTCTATGAGACAAAACAGTTTGGGAACCTCTGCTCTAGACCACCATTATATTCACCTGACCTCTCACCTAGGGATTATCAATTTTTTAAACATATGGATAACTTCCTATACGAGATATGCATCAGAAAATCAAGGGATGCTGAAATGGTATTCAATGGGTTTGTCACCTCCAGAACTGCTAAATTTTATGATGCTGGCATAAAAACTCATTTCCCGTTGGAAAAACTGTGTTGAAGCTATTGGTTCTTATTTTGATTAATAAAGTTAGTTCTATAAATTGATATACTTTTTTTAAGTAGGCCGTAAAAATTGGACATTTCATATGTTAGAAACTAATACTTCGAAATATTTTTAAAGCTTTAAGTGTGAAATAAATGTTCCTTCTTAAAATAAATGTTCTCATTAAGACAATCTCAGTTGCCAGTTCAATTAAATTCATATTCTTAAAATGAGATAAAACACCAGTTTTGTTTTGTTTATTAGGATGAAAAAAATGTTTATTCTTAAAGTATTAAAACTAAAATTTTCATTATAATAAAGAATAACAAAGATGAAGCATTCATGTTAACTGTACAGGTAATCCCTCATCAATATATATATATATATATATATATAATTTTATATTATTAAATACATAAGTGTGGGTTCTTTTATGCATACATAATGATTTTATACTTAAGAAAAGAGACATATATATATATATATATATATATATATATATATATATATATATATATATATATACAAATATTAATTTAGTAATTATTCCAACTGAAAAATTGTCAAATGGTTCTTCCACTTATCTTTTTAGCATTATAACTGAATTTTTGGGTTGCTATATTGTATTCATCACTAAGAGAATTGTGTAATTTATGAAAATAATTCGTAATTGATATTTTAATACAATCTGTCGAAAAATAACATCACTTTATTAAAATTGTAGTCTTTTGAAATACATGTGATGTAAAAGAAGTTTAATAAAATTAGAAAATAATGCACGTGAGTTTTAAATTTTTTTTGATTTTTTTGGAAAAAAAAATTGTACGCTTTTATTTATTTTAAAATAACTGAAAAAAGGAGATTTAACTTATTCTTTTACAAAAGCAATTTATTATATTCTTAAGTATAAGTAAAAACTTCTTTCTTTCTTGGTTTGTCGAACAGGTGCTAAACCAATTTCAATTTAATTCAAAATCGAAACACTAATAAATTTAAAATGTATTGGAACGAATATTTTACTCTACTAACACGTAAGCAGCACAGCATATGTAGTGAAATGCAGATGAAAGAATAAATAATTTTAGAAAATATCAATGTTCTGAAAATAAGAAAGTATCAATAAATAATATAACAAAATCACGCATACAACATGCGTGTTGCCTCGAACCTCTTTATACTTGCTTACACCTTAGTAGTTTTCTTATTTTGATAAGATTCTTGATAAGACTCTATTTTTATAACTAAATTTTATGTTAAATATATGTTTTCAAAACTCGTTTTTTTTCCCTCCTTTTTTTCCAATTTCAATTGCACTCTCTCCTTATATATATATATATATATATATATTAAGATCCATAAAGCATTGCTAACCCTGTAACTACATTTGTTGTGTCTGGTGAATTGCAATTTCTTCCTGCTTTAGCACTGTAGGTTCTAGTACTTCTTCACTTTTATTTTATATTATATATATATATATTATTAATACTTATAATATAATATATATATATATATATATATATATTATATATATATATATATATATATATATATATATTGTTCAAGTTTTCAATCGTTAATAAAATACTTTCTATTCATCCATTCAAGTTCAAATAAATTTTTTTAAACTTCTAGTGGATGACACTTGATGTTAATACAGTTTTTTTCAAATATTAATTCATTAATTATATTTTATTTTTTAATTTTAAATTTGTTCCACGTTATTTCAGTCGAAGTTGCAACTGGCTGCAACAGATGGTGCCAGTGCATTTTCTAAAGAAGTAGGAATTGACTTGTTTAAAAAAATTATATTACTGTTTATTATTAATAAAGGCTATTTATGATTAATACTAAATCTCCCATCATTGCGAAAATCTCATCATCTGGAAAAAAGCACTGAAATACGTCACTTATAAATACAAAAATGATATTTGAATTAGAAACAATTACCATTTACATATTTACATATTTAAATTTTTTTAAATAATTATGTGCATTTATTTTCCATTGACGGTTACAAAAAAAAATTTGTGATTGATTACTGTTGTTTCTTCAGTATAATTATTACATTAATCAGCAGCGTGATTTTAATAAATTGAGTGGTATATATATATATGCATCAAAGTAAGTAATGTACTATACCTGGTAATAACCACGCATTTTAATGTGAATTTAGAGTTTGTGATTTCTGATTTAATGTTACTTCAAACTCATTAGCTGGTGCACACATTCAAAGTTAGTATGTGTTACTAATCTTACGTAAAGTAATGTGAATACGTTAGCACAGAGATTAGTAAACGTCGTATATTTAATCATACAACCACGAGTTATAGTATCTAACCATAAACAGTTTCACATCACTCTTAGCTTAGTGACAACTACCCTCATTGGTTTATGAGGGTGGCATTTACTGATCCGTCTGAGATCAGAGACAATCTGATGTTGAAACCTTGTTCCTGATATTAGCTATTGGGTTCTATATCATAATTTACAAAATATGGCTGTTTGAATACAATCTTCAGTTTTTATTAAGAGTCGAAAATTAATTATAGTGTCTACAATACTTGCTAACAAAGCGCATTCAACGTAATTCTTAATAAGTAACTTTCTGATATATATATAGGAAATAATTTGACTTGACTTAGGGTATTTTTAATTTGTAATATGATATTTTGGGATGGAGTTAATTAATTGGCTGCAGTCGTTGTGAGATGAAAAGGCTTGGTATTTTTAATTCCATATTTTATTTTACACAAACAGGTAAAGTGGGAATTAAAAATTAAAAAATGTTAAGTTAAATTCAAAAATTAACAAATGTTAATTAAATTTTAAAATTATCAAATGTTAAAATAAATTTAAAAATTAACAAATGTTAAGTTAAATTTAAAAATTAACAAATGTTAAGTTAAATTTAAAAATTAACAAATGCTAAGTACTTTACTAAATAATTAAATTATCTTAGAAGAAGCAATGCGCTGCAAAACTTCAATTATATTTTCCATTACAGAATACTAATTCAGGGAGGAAAAAAATCATTTTTATAATAAATCGACTTTTATAAGAATTTCATTTAAAAATATTGATATATTTTATTAGAAAATAAAATACTAAATCTACATTTTCAAACACAAATAATATTTATAGAGAGAGAGAGAGAGAGAGAAATGAATAAAATATGAAATATGAAATTAAATGTATTAAGAAATTACGAAATGCAGTAAAAAATAACTATAAAAAATGAATTGAAGCATATTTATTCATAAAAGAAAATTCTTTATATCTAATATTTACATGCATTACACTCTTATTAAATTAATTCTAGAGAAATAAATTATTATCAAAACTAAGAGATATAAATTAAGTAATTAAATAAATGCATTGCATAAAAAATCTCAAACAATTATTTTTCTCAAAAAAAAAATATTTAATGCAATTGTCCAGAATTAAAAAAATATGAAGGAATGAACACATTGCACTATAGAATGTGAATAGTTAATAAGGTATATTAGCAAATTAAAATTCATATAACAACTCTGATTCTTTTACTAATGAAATATTCAATGCTTACAAAAAAGATTTGTGTTTTAGAATTTATTGTTACATTAAGAGAACATTTTATATATAATGCCTGTTCTTATTTTATATAATTGAGGGAAGGAAACGATAGCAAAAAAAGAAAGCCAAACTGAAAAAAGCTTTAAAAAATCTTATCTTATAACAGAAAACAATTCTCCTGTGTGATATAAATTTCCTCTAATTCTTCAATACATTTAGATCGTAAACACAACGTAAAGCAATCATTTCGAACAGTGGGTTTACGGATGATCGAATTTTAAAGCTGGGAAACATTCCATTTTTGAGGAAAGACCTGAAATAAATCTAAGTTATCGATCCATGGGACTATTAGACTTAAAGCATCCTTCACCTCTCATAAAATCCCCTCCTTGATAGAAATTTTCTCTTTTCTGGACGTCTCGAACATCGATCTGTAGTTCAATTTATCGATGTCAACGCGATTCCCTTCCCTCCCCGTAGGATTTCGTGCGCAAAGTGATTGCTAAGCGAAGAACCAAGAGACCAGAAGCAATACGACCTTACACGCTCTAGTCTCTAAATTATCTGACCTGGTGCACTTGCCTAGCCATCAAATTACACTTCTCACGACACCTCAATCAAGATCCATCCACTTTCCAAGAGAAGTTTTAAAAAAAGAGCTCGGTTTTCGTACAAAAGAGCTCTATTAAAATGCTGTCCCAATACGCAGCTCGCCCTTGTTGAGAAATTTTCCCGTCTCTCCTGTTAATTCTTACCCTGCTACTTTTAACCTGTAATTAAACACAAAGAGAGGGAACTGAGCATCAGAAACTTTCCACTACATGAATACAAAATGTAATGAAGTCGAACATACTAAGTCGTGCAGTGAATCGAAAAGCCCCTGGATATGGGTTAAACAATAGAATAAAAAGGAAGATGGCTCTTTTCTCGACGGATAGGGTTTATCAATTTTTTTTTAAACAGGAGAGAGTGAGGTTAGAAATTGATTATTAGGGGAATATGTTGAAGTAGTGTTTATATTTTCCACTGAAGGAAGAGTCCCAGAAATTCAGGAACTTAAAAATTTGTTTAATTAGATAATCAAGTCGTAGGACCTAATTAAATTAATTAAAGTTCCATTTAATTGCCATGATTTGTGCAGTTCATTCCAATCCCGTAATCTAGATTTTTCCGTTTTTACTACGACAATATGGTTGAAAACATTAAAAAAGGCGTTGTCATACATTACATTATATTCCATAAGAGAGTATACAGATAATAATGAATATTCCAATAATATAATTAAATATCTCACAAAATCATTACAATAGAAGAAACCTAGATTTAATTAATTTTACAAATTCATAACACATATTAATTATTTTCAGTTATTTTATATAATGTATTCGTGATTATACTGTAAACAAATTTAAGATATTGAAAATGATGCGATTTTATCAGAATAATATGCTCTAATAAGTATATTAACAATATGTAAATAGTTATACATTAAAATGTCTTATAAATGTAACGTTCTACATAATATTTTAATAAATAAAAATTAATATTATTAATAATACATTTAAAAACAGATTTTAAGCCTATAGTGATTATATATCCCACAGTATCAAAAACAATTGTATAATTGCCGTAACTTTACTTCTTTCTACAGAGTAGTTAAATGAATTACTTTTCTGTTTAAGGTAAAGCTTGTATTTTGAATGTGATTACTTATTTTATTGACACTATTTCTTTCTATCCAAACCGTCAATGGCAATTCATACATCAAGAATGAAGACATTTTTAGTAAGATTGAGTCAAGTATGTTCAATAACCTAATATTTTATAGAACTACAGCTACAGTCACCGATAAAAGGCAAAGAAAAAACTCATAGCAAAACACAGTAAAATTCAAATCCAACTTATAAGAAACTAAGTTCTGATTTCAATTTAAATTAATAATTAACAGTGTAGCACATTTATTTTTAAACAATATTAATGTAACATAATTTTTTGTCGTGTTAAGAAAATTAAGTTCCATGAATTATAAAAATGTAAAAACAGCACAGTAAAAAGACATTTTTATTAATTAAGGTATCCGACAACGTTCGGAACCGTGGTTTTGCAAAAGCGTATAAATGGATAATATTTATGATATTTAGTGTAACTTAGATTAGAAAATCTATACAAAATTGTTTTAAGAATTGTATTACAATAAAAAATTATTTAAGTACAATATTTTGACAAAAAATGAATATAAAATGACCCATTTTCAAAATATTCTCCTTTCGTGAAAAATGCTTCTATTATAATATTTTGCGAAATATTGTATTTAAATAATTTTTTTTTGTCAAAATGTGTCCTTAAAACAATTTTATACATGTATTCTAACCTAAGTGACACTAAATATCATGAAAATTATCCATTTATGTGCTTTTTAAAATCACGGTTCCGAACGTAGTCGGATACGTTCCGACTACGTTTCGGATATCCGACTACGTTCGAAACCGTGATTTTGCAAAAGTGTGTAAATGGATAATATTTATGGTATTTAGTGTCACTTAGATTAGAATACATGTATAAAATTGTTTTAAGGACACATTATGACAAAAAAAATTATTTAAATACAATATTTCGGCTAAAAATTAACTTAAAAAATATCTTTTTTTTAAAAAATGTTCTCCTTTTGTGAAAAATGCTTCTATTATAATAATATTTTTCCTGTATATAGCTCAGACCTCTGTACAGAGACTCAACTATGACTTTTGAAAAATTCACATTATTTTCAGAGTTACAACCTATTAAAATAATTATCAGCACTTTTTTCTTAAAATTTCTCCCCTCTGTTGTCGTAAAACGTGGATAAACCCACTTCTAAGTTATATATTTCAAACATTCTAGTTGAGCCTCTGTAGAGAGGTCTGAGCTATATACAGGCAAAATAGTATTATAATAGAAGCATTTTTCACAAAAGGAGAATATTTTGAAAATGGGTCATTCTATGTTCATTTTTTGTCAAAATATTGTACTTAAATAATTTTTATTGTAATAATATTCTTAAAACAATTTTATATACATTTTCTAATCTAAGTGACACTAAATATCATAAATATTATCCATTTATACGCTTTTGCAAAATCACGGTTCCGAACGTAGTCGGATACCTTAAGCAGACTTTAAATGCAAAATATTTTTGAGCTAGCTAAATGATAGATAGGTATCATATTTAACACAGTTTTAAGACATAGTAAGATAGCCTCAAAATCATCCACAGTTTTTTGTCTAGTAAACCATTTTCTTATGTTTTTGCAACTTTTGTATCAGAGAAAACCTTTGTTGTTATTTTAAAAATTTCACCACTTCATTTAATATTTGCATTTGGTTCGAGTTTTTAGTAGTAAATGATAGTTTTTTTCTTTCATTACATACATAATTCCTCACACTTAAGTAAAATTTCTACTGGTGTAAGGTCCTATTTGAATAACCCTAAGCCGTAATTTCTTTTTACTTTAAAATATTTGTTGCGATTCATTATTTATTGTAGATATTATTTTGAATACATGCAAGTAACGAGAACTTTTACCCACACATTCTTAGTATTTGAATAATATAAATTGAAATCAGTGTGCTTAGAAAATCATCATAATCTAGTTCTGACCAAATATACATTTGTAATATTTGCGTTTTATGTACCATAATTGCTACTATTTGGATCTAAAGAGTCTCTTTTTGTGTGTTTCTGAATGCAATTATTAATTGATTATTTCCAATTTCTAAGACTAATATATATACGGTGTTCGAACGTTTAAAAATTCAATGTGCATTTTAATGCATTTGTAAGAAAATTCTAAGATATAATCGATTTTGTGAAAAGAATTTGGAAAAAAGATTGGAAAATAAATGCTTTGAAATACGAACAGCGAAAAATTGAGATAGAAAATGGAAAGAAATTCAATTTTTTCCATAAAAAAAACGTTATTTCCAAAGAAATCGAATATCGATCGAATGATTCTTTACTTTTTCCAGTTATAAAACTATGATAAATATTTATAGAATTTTATAGCAAATAATTAACAGCATTTTAATCTTAAATAATTTAGTTCTTCAACAATAACAGAATTTTGTGGAATTTCTTTTTTAAAAACTCAAATGTAAGTCCTTAATGGAAGACATAAAGATGACAATTTGGATTTTTTTTACACTAAGAATACTTACATGTTTTAGTATATTTCAAAAATGAAAATAAAATCTTTATCGGAATACGGATGTTTATTGCATCCTTCTAGTAATTTCAAAAACTTTTTGCCCCAAATATAGTTATTGAAAAGAAAATGCTTTTCTTCTTGTATTATTAAACAAAGATATTAAAAAAAAATTTAAGTCAATTCCTACTTCGTTAGAAAAACGTGCTGGCTTCATCTGTTGCAGCCAGTTGGAACTTCGACAGAAATAACGCAGAATAAGTTTAAAATTAAAAAATAGAATTTACTTAATGAATTAATATTTAACAAACTGCATTAGCATCAAGTCTTACCCACTACAAGTTTTAAAAAATGTATTTGAACTTGAATGGATGAATAGAAAGTATTTTATTAATGCTTGCAAATTTGAACAAGATATATATATATCTATATATAACTTGTTCTTGTTATCCTTAGAATAATAATAGTTTACTATTATAAATTTATCGTTTTTCCTAGATATAGTTACCTCTATATTCTAATATTAAATAAAATTATTTGTTGTTATTTTTTAATCCATATATAATCCTAGTGCCCCTAAAGTAATGATAGTATGTAAACTCTCTTTTTAATTTCTTTTATTTCAATTCATTTCGTACTTTTGCTAAGTGCCTTTTGCTATTCAGCCTTTTCATGCTTTGAATTTACATTTGAGTGCAGAATCTGGCAATAACTTGTTTATTTTACTCAAATTTAGTGCGGGCTCTGCATTTTCGATTGCAATTTTTAGGTAAGTTACCTTTTTCTTGTAATAGATTTAAATATTCTATCCATTATTTTCAATAGGTTTTTGCTAAGTATTATTAACATAAAGGGGAAAGTTGGCTGGCCACAAAACATCATGTTCAATGCCACTTTGAAATAAATTATTTTATGTATAAGCTGTTCTAAGTCAGCAATGTTTATAATAATTTTATAATAATGTGGCATCCATTTTTATATTTTAAACCCTATTATATTTTTAATTTCTCATTTAGCCTTCAATGTCTAGTTGTCTAGAGATTTTAATTTTTTTAGTTTTGTGCTTGTTGAGTGTTCATCTCTCTTTGAAAGAGAATTTCGACTACATATACATATATAAAGGAGAGAGTGAACTAACAGTAGGAATTGAAAAAACTAATAGTAATCTAAAAACTAAAAAAAAAATTGTTAAGGGTTTCGGTATCGTACATGTATATTATTTTATTATTTTTAAAAGGGGAAAACATTTTGTGAAATAGTTTGAAACAAATTTAAATGTCTGATAGAAAATCTGGTAGAGCTGCACACACTTTTCTCGTGTCAAATAGTGTTAGGTAAGATTTTTCTTTCATAAAAATGCGTATTACCTACTTGTAAATATATTCAATAGTAAAATGTAAATTTCTTTAAAAATCTAACATATATTCAACACAGCATCACCGAACGAAATTTTACTGGAATGTACAAATGCATGAATTCGTCAAGTTGAGAATTTGATCAGACGGAATCCAAATCCGTAGCCATACTCTTCTGATAAGTTTACGCCACATTTATAAAGAAAATACTATTCCTTTGCGTAACATAGATTATTTGACATTTATTTGAGCAGTAGATTTCAGATACCTCTTTCTAATAAAGGTAAATTATACAGAAATTCGAGTTTTCGGCTTCAAATAATTTTGTAAATACGTAAATATTCATAGTTACTATGCAAACATACACAAGTAAAATATGCAAACATTTTTTAAATACATATCGGTAAAAATTGAGTTATTTGGATAATGCATACTAGTGGGATTTTAAGATTATGATAATTTTTCTATATGAGTGAAAAAAATCTTTCAGAGAAAATATTATGAGCCGAATTTATTATTCCGTTGTTCAAATTAAAAGGCGTACATTGTCTAAATTTATTTTTCAGCATTTATTGCTAAGTTTTGTAAATATAGTTCATTGATTTTATTCTTTTTCACAAATTCCTCTCTACTATTAGTTCACTCTCTCCCTATATATATATATATATATATAGTCTTACATCATATTAGTCCAAAGACTCTTCTTGTATCTTCAATTGCATTATGTCTCTTGAACTCCATTTTTTTTCTTTGGCCTTGTAGGTTAAACAATTATATATATATATATATATATATTTGTTCAAATTTTCAATCGTTAATAAAATACTTTTTATTCATCCACTGAAGCTCACATGCATTTTTTTAAAATTGTAGTGGATGACACTTGATGTTAATGCAGTTTTCTCAAATATTAATTTATTAATTTGTGATAACCCCTTGATGTATGGGAATGTAAATGCGGCTCAGCAATATCCAAAGGAAGAGCTTAACAACCAAAAGCTTTATTTCTTGGTCGACAGTGGAACGGGCACAGGATTACATATAAAGTACACACACTCGTACAACAACAAGACGTCGACAACACTAAATGAACCAACTAAGGGCGGAACAGCCCTCCTATCTAGTTACAACGTCATCCTTACGGTTACAGTTAACCTAACCGCTATAGTTATAAATACAATCTGTTACAAATAAAATTTTATTTTTTAATTACAAATTTTTCTACGTTATTTCTGACGAAGTTAGATTTATTTGCAACAGATGGCGCTAGTAAGTTTATCTAACGAAATATGAATTTTTTTTTATTACTTAGGTGTTTTTTTATCAATCACTTTAAAATTGCACAGAATAAGCATTTTTACGAATACTCTATTTAGCAGAAATATTCTTTTAAATCCACTTTTTCAAGATATATGACATCATGGGTTTTATGATGAGTATTTTAGCGACGAAGGCACATAGTTTTATAGCAGAAGTTGCGTTTTCAGCTGACGTTTTGATCGGTTTGCGAAGATTATGATTTTTGTTTCGAAAATGTAGTTAATGTGTCAAAAGGTAAATGTCTTATTTTTTATGTGTTAAAGAAGACCTTGGAAAACGATTTGGCTATTTATTTTAAGTGAACAGTGTATATAGTTAATTTTATAGTTGAATAACTTGGTGGTACTTATAAGTACTGACAGCACACTAGGTGTTGGACCAAGAGTGTAGCTTATTATTGATTTTTGTTGTGTTGAAGCGTCATCACTATAGTGCAATAGAGTTATGTCTTTTTTAGCATTTCTTTTTGCTTAACTGATTTATTTTGAGGTGTTTTTTTTTATTTTTATTTATTTTTGTTTTATTTTAACGTTATAAAAAAATTTGTAACTTTGAATCCAAGCTTGTATTTTTTTTGTTACACAATTAAATGAGATATGTATTCTTATTTCAAAAAATTATCAAACATCATTTTAATTTCTTTTTGTGTAACAGAGATTTAACAGTAGTTGGAGAATTTTAAGGTGCTAATATATTCTTTTTATTATTATTTCCTTTTCTTAGAAAGTCTGTAAAAAAGAAGCTCAATCTTCAAGAAGCTTTGGATTTATTATAAAACCTACCATCTGAAATCAGTGTTGTACTAACAGATGATTTTTCTGATGAAAAAGTCCCAGCAAATTATCTTCTGGAATTTTCGTTAGATTCTTAGGGTGACGATCAAGAAGCGAAACTCAAAGTGCAGTAGTTCATATTAAGAGAATACAGCATTTCTTACCCCAGGATACAGTGCTTTAAAAAACATTCAATTGAAACCTTATTCAAATTATATAACGTGTAATGAGTTTCTGTGTGTTAATGAAAAAAAAACTGTTTTCTGAATATCATCAAATTAAGTTTATGTGTAAAAAAAGTAAAAAAATTTTAAAAATTGAATAATCTTTAAAAATAAATATTTTGTGCTGTAAAATATTAGTATTCTCTGTGGCTGTTTAGTGTTTTTAAGAGTTAAAACTGCGTTAAAGAAGTCATTCGGACTTTTCTTTTTTTATGAGAATATTTGAGACCTTTGTGTGCTGACGGTACTTTAAAGCACCAATTTATTTAATTAGATCTAACGAATTAAATTTCACAAAGTTGAGTATTTTATTTATGTATATCCCTTAATTTTTCATGCAGTGATCCAAAAAAAAAAAATATTGCATGAAAAAATTTGCAGTAAATCATAATGCGGTAGATAAAGGGTTAAGCACAAATCTTTGCTCTTAATATTAAAAAAAGGCGTTTCCATATTATATATTTCCTTTCACTTTCTTCAAAATTTAATTCTCCTTAATCCTGCAGATTTATCTTGATGTTTTCTAATGAATATACAAGTAAACATTCGATATTATATCATCAAACTTAAAATAAATTTTTATAAATTGATACTATGTTAACTAGATAAGACTATGGATAAGACTATTTCACTAGTCTTATCCAGCAATGAAGGTCAGGGAAATATTAACACGGATGGAAATTAAAGATATTGGTGAGTAGAAAAAATATTTATCTGTTTTCACTTACATCCGGCATAGTAACGCGTACTGATATGCCGTAGGTAGGCCATGGTTCAAATCCCGGAGAAGACATGGATGTTTACAAGTGTGTAGTGTCTTCGTGGAATGGGGACACTATAAAAAGTCGTCGAGCTGAAAGTCTTCTCGTGAGGGTTTTGGAATATGGAAAAGGTTGGGTGGCCCTGACCACTAACAGGGTGTTCTCCCTCAAAACTGGGAAGGAATCGAAACAAATCGTACTGTCTCCTGTATGGTGCTGAAAGCTACGGCTAACGACAAGCGTAAAACTAGCCCCTTCCATCAAAGAATTTCAAGAACTTCTATCTGACTCGTCTCGATCAGATGACATTACCAACAATAAACACAGCATAAGATTTATCCTCCCAAAATAAATATTTCTAAGATCATAACCATACGTTATCAAACCAGGAAAAATATGTTACTAACTCAATAACTTGATAAATTAGTTTCTCGGAAGTTGAATATATACTGTCAGTTTTCTTAGCAAATAAACTTTCAAATGAATTATACAGTTAAGTTAATGATAAATAGAAAAATGCATAAATTGTGTAAGCCGCGTTATTTAAAGTACTAATGATTCTTTTATAGTTTGAAAGTATAGAGCGGTATTAAATATTTATTAAGCTTAATTAAACACACACATTATTAATAAACTATCATTTGGCTTGTAGATTCATTTATCATTAACCATTATGTCACTAGACGTTGAGATTAAATTGACATAGTTAAACTTGATTACCAGTTTATCATAAAATTTTTAATGTTGAATTTTTGCTTACAATAATTATAAAATATACACGTACTTAACCCCTTTCCGGGTTTCCCCGAGCTGAGATCAAGCAGGTGAAACGTACCCTCCTGGCTTATCCCGAGTGTAGCTGAGCCACTGTGAAAATTTACTCTATGTAATTAGTCTTTCCCGAATTATTTCACAAGTGCTTTCTATGGTTTCGAAGAATTGAAAAGTACTACTCGGTGGAATTTTCTGCAAAAAGAGGACGTTCTTTTGCTGAATACCCCCACACACACACACTTCCTTCACGCTTGACTGAAAAACACTTTGTTGACTACATTCTCCCAACAGAGAAGTAAACTAATCCAACACGACAGTGTATTATTTGCTGTTCAAAGAGAGATAGTAAAGGGAAGAATGTAAAAAGAGAAGCAAGGTTTTATTGTCCAGATTGCGATGTTGGGTTATGTGCAGTACCGCGTTTCAAATTTATCATACACGATCAAATTTTGATAAATAAATTCACAATCATTTATCTTTTATGTAAGTGCAAAATATGCAAATAAAATTTGTAATCCATGATAAACTCTAGGTATGCTAAGCTTAATATTTATAGTTAATGTAAATTGACTCAAAATTCTAATGATTTCTGCCATACAGAAAGACAAATTTACATTTATTTAAATAGTTTTTTTTTTCATTAATTTTTAGGAAATTTTGTATACGAATGGTTCTATTATGTTTAAAAAGATATATATGTTTGAAAATTAGCATTAAAAATTTTAAATTTTTTTATCCATATTCCAGAAATAAAATGATCCTGGAAGGGGTTAAAGAAAAAAACTCCCAAAATTTCAATACCGAGCTCACGCTCGCACCGCATTATTCATAGAATGTGTATATATGTTTTCCCCTATTTCATATTGGGACAAATCACTCATGCGACTTATGACGGTGATAAAGCAGGCAACACCGTTTGGATTTCAAGATAATTTGCTACAGGTTTAAAGGGCATCTCTCCATTGACTAATTTGATGTTACTAAACAGTCATGATTAAATTTGTAGGTGTATTTAAACACCATATAAGCTAAATGCCATGTAGCTAACACTTGCACTGGAATAAATGTATACCAAAGCCAAATTATATTGTTCAAAGCTTTAGATGTTTCAGTATGACAAATTTTATTTCATTATCATATGAAAATGAAGCTATTTATGCGAGTTGATTACAACATTAAGCTTTTTTTTTTTCTATCTTTCTAGATCTTTCTTAAGTGTGCGTTTTTCTTTTTTAGTAGAAAATTGAGATACCGAGAAGGGTTGGGGGTGATTAAAAGTTATTTTAAATTTAAATTCACAGGATTTTTTTATCGTGTTGACTTTCTAAAAGAGTAATTATTAAAAAAAGCAAAATAATAAATTTTTTTAAAAAGGCAAACATAATCAAATTACTGCTTGTATTTAAGTATAACTCCATGCAATAAATATTAAATTTTAATGTTTCTTAGTCATTTGATTTCATAATTGTACACTATTCATTTAATAAATAAAATAATGTATGTGTATTCTCTAGCAACAGAAAAATAAGCACATATAAGTAAGCATTCATTATGTTAGATTTTTTTTTTTTTTGACATTACGTTCGTTGTTGATTTGTAAATTTTAAAAAATTTATTAAATTTTTTTAAAATAGGGGAAAAAATATTTTTTTTTATTTTTTAAGTTTAAAAAAAGTAATTTGGGCAAAAATTTAACAAACATAAATATCTTAATATTTTAAACAAATAATGTGTTCATAAAATAAAGGTATTTCTTACCACGTTCCTACATGTACAGTAAATCAACCAAAAACACACTGTTGCATTTATAAAATATACAAATATGCCGAATAAGTTGCTCATATCAGAGTTGAACAAAATAAAACGTTTTGAGCGAGTGAGAAAAAAAGTGTCATTTACATAAAATAAATAGAGGTACTGTAACCTATCATTTTCTTCTGACGAAAATAATTTATATTTTTTTTTAATATATAGCTGAATGCAAGTTACTTACATGCACTTTTTGAATCCAAGTAGACAACCATTTCCAAGGGAGTTCCAGGTTGAACATTGTAAGCTGTGTCCAGCACTCGACCATTTTGTCGAACTGCCAAGTTGAGATATGGAGTTGGAGCATGAGCAACAATGTTGGTAATGTTTAAATCTCTGAAAGAAAAGTATTAAAAAATATTTTAATTAGATATTTATAAATTAAAAAATGACCGAAGGAAAAAATATCATATAGTACATGTTCCAAAAAACAATGTTTTTTTTGTCCTTTTGGAAAAAAATAAGTTTCTTTTTAAGTTAAAGACTGAAATTTACAGAATATTTTTTAAAAAAAACGAATTCTAGGGCTTGCAAGGAAAAACATTATATATGGACCAATTAATAACAATCCCTACTTTCTTGTTTAGTGAGTTGTTTTAAGAAATGTAATAAGCCTTTTTTTGGCTATAATTATAAAAATTATTCATCTTTCATTTAATAACATGCAATTCACCGCAATTCTCCATATGATATTAAATAATTCGAAGCATATTGAAACACACACACACACACAATTTATTTTATTGCTAACTTTACAACTGAAAAAATCTATTTTTGCCCATATACAAAAAATAGATTTCTTCAGTTAAATTACTCGTTTTAAGTATTTTTGTATGGGGTTTTTCATGTCATATAAAAATAGTGAAATATATTGGCGATAAACTTCACTTTTTTTAACTATGATTAAGTGATAAGAAAGACATCTGTACTGGTACCTCACTCTCCTTTCGCACACCTTTTTTTTAAGCCCAATTCCGTTTAATATGTATCAGTACCTATTATTTCATATACGAGTATTTGATGGAATCAGAATTCAAATCTCAGATTCGAAGCTCACAACAATAACCACTAGTTAAATTTTGAAGTGTCTAAATTAAGTGCTTAATTGTCATGAACGGTTTTTTTTTGTTGTTACTCTTCATTGTCTTCTTCTTTGTATGTATTAAATGCTCAGCACATTAAAATCTTCGCACAATATTTAGATTTTAAATGACATAGCAATTATTGAAACAATTGCAGGCAAAAAAATGCAAATTATTGATTTAGTGCATCTACTATATGCATTATTTTACTGAATAACCAAAAATAGAAAGCGAATACTTCAGGTTATTTAAAATTAACTATAATTTTTATTTCAAACAAATTGATTATTTTATATGAATACTGATTTTCGTTGGCTATAGGTAAAACAGCAATTTTGAAACGCTAGAATCACATGTTTTAAACAATTTTCTTAGTAAGAAACTTTTATTATTATAATAAAGCTCATAGAATTGATAATATACCTAAATCATGAAATGAAATATTAAAAAGAAATCATCAATTTTTAAAAGGAAACATTTAATTGAGATAATTCAGAATACTACAAAAAGAGGTGTTTTCTATTCTTTTCTTTTTTTACGACAAGATGAAAAAGAATATATTTTCAACTGCAAATTTCAGACCGAAGGCACGAAACATTATAACGTCTAATAACCAACTTCAACTTTGGAAGCTTTTTTTATGGTTGTTTTCTAAATATGCATTTATTTAGATATCTTTATTTATCAAAGGTATCACTATACCTTTAAATTTTCTTAGTACCTTTTGCCACATTTACATAATCTAATTATTCGTAAGTGTAATGCTTTTTAAAAAAATTTGCATAAAAGCAGTGTAAGCAGTAATTAGTGAATCCATGTTTAAAAAGAAATGCATAAAAATACATTTTATAAACTCTAAACAATGATATGTAGCAAATAGGAGCTATAAAAAACCTTATTTAAATTCCTTTTATTTTTCCTAAGAGCCTTTAAGGTATGACGTATTTTAACAATATGTAGATCGATTTCATTTTAATGGACTCCAAATAACGTATAACAATGAAATTTTCTTACCTAGAAACTATTTTTGTTTATTTTTAACATTTACTTGTATCTCCATAGATTTTAACAGATAGAGAATCATCTCGAATAAATACGAAAAATCCCAGAGGAATCTAACGACAAATACATTGCCGCATAAATATTGCCATTGTTGTCAAAAAGCTCACTATCATTCACATATAAAAAAAACTCATTTCTTATCTTAAGCAAACATAAACCAACTTTTCATCATTTTTAAGCAAAAAATGCTTTTATTCAGAGTAAACAAAGTCATAAATCTCTTTACTTATTAAAAAAATATATATTTGCAAATTCTTTTATATGTTATCATAAAAAAATTCAAGGAAAGAAACAAGTGTATCAATGAGAGATCATTTAATAAATATTTAAAACTATAGTGTTAAAGCTAATATTTCTTTGAATTTAATGATAACAAATTTTTATTATATTTTTCTAATAAGAAACTTTAAAACACTACAATAAAAATATTTTTTTTTTTTTTTTAATTTGATTTAGTAAAACATCGATGTGTGTGTTTATATGTGCAACAATTCTAAGACATACTAAGTGGCTACGTTAGTAATCGTGATTTTGAAAAACCTAGTAAATGGACAACTTTTTTATATATAGTGACAGTTGAATTAGAATATACATATAAAATTATTATTTCAAAAATTTTATTACAAGAAATAAAATTAATGTAATTTTTTTGGCAAAAAATATTGAAAGAATGACTCGCTTTTGAAACATTTTCCCTTTATGAAAAATTCTTATAATGATGAAATATTGCCTACAAATTGCTAGCACTTTTATACCGAGGTTGATCTAAGATTTTTGGAATATATACTTTAGAAGTGGATTTGTTCATATTTTATTATATCATAGCACAAAAGTTTAACAAAAAAAAAAATCGTTATTATTTCGGTTGATCGTATAACTCTGAGAATATTTCAAAAATCCTAGTTCAATCCCAGTGTAGAACTGCTAGCTATATATAGGCAAAGCATTATTATTACACAATAGAAGCATTTTACATAAAAGGAGAATGTCTTAAAAATATGTCATTTCTTCATTTTTCCAGAAAATTGCATTTAAATAATTTTTTCTTGCAATAACATTATTAAAACCATTTTATATGTATATTGTAATTCAACTGACACTAAGTATCAAAACAGTTTTTCATCTAAACGCTTTTTTAAATCACGGGAAAGAATGTACTCAGTCCCCTTAATATATATATATATATATATATATATATATATATATATATATATATATATATATATGACATAGATTTTAGAGTCAGAAACAGACTTAGTTTTAATAAAGGTCTTTATTCGATCAAAGTTAGACATCATCTGACACAAAAATGTAGAGAGAAAAAAGAACGCCACCGAATAATCTTAAGTGGATTAAACACCGATCGCGGCGTTCATGAGTGCTCTTGAAAGTTAATGCTGACATATAGGGCTATTAAATATAACGATCTGGAATTAGACATGTTTATTGACTAGGCACCATATGTTCGGAAGAAATAAATGGGTCATTAGTTTGATACTTGAAGAGGTGAGGAGGTAATATAAAAGTGAATTACTAGATATGGAATTTAATTTTTCATCTAATTTAATTATATATATATATATATATATATATATATATATATATATTTCATATAAATCTGATATCCCATTGTTCATGTGCATGTTTATCTCTTTTTATAATACTTTACTAAAAAGTATAGGCTTAAACATTCTCATTCCTTTAAAGTGGAATCTTTTCCCACGTGGTTTGAAGCACTCTAATTCAAATCACTGCAATGTGCTTATTCAGAATAAAATTTATAGCTTCATGGCCACCACAAATCAGCTTCGAATTCTCCCGTTACAGCTGTGATCCCAATTGATAAGGATATAAATAGTTTATGCATAGACATAGTAAATATGTTCTGAGTACTCATAATCAATATTCTGTTATGCAAACGTTTTATGATACCACAGGGAGTTAAGTGAACGTGACGATGTTTCTTTTAAACTATTACGTTATGAGATTTTTTTGAATCACTTTTAGAAGAAGCAAATGTAATGAAATGAGTATGTTCATTCTTGAGTATCTTAGTTCTAAACATATTGAAAAAAAATCGAATTATAGTTCAAACGTAAATTATAACAGAATTACAGTAGTTTTGAAGACATTGCAATGTTTATTCATAAATATGATGTGATATTCATTTTAGTTTTATATATTGACAAGTTTATGGTTTACATTTTAAACCAACGAAATAAAACTTTGTACTGAACATTTCCAAAAGGTTGTTATTTTCAATTAATTTAAAACTGAATTCAAAGTACGTTTTCTTTTCATTCGGTTTAAAAGATTACTTCCTCATCTGATAATTTACCTTAGTAATTAAAGCAACATGTCATGTTATAGAAATATTTTTTATGTTTTTATAACACATGTAGATACATGTCAATTGTCAAACTAAAAATCTTTGCTGGAAAACTCGATCATTTCCACAACATAGATTTAAAATTTTCTGAGAATTCATAATATCTATTCAAAAAAGAGGCCAATTTTTGTCTTTAATCATCACCAGTCATAAATTATGAATAGAAAAGGGAATTAATTGATTATTAAAGTCATGCTTTAACGCTAAATGAACTATTTGGTAAAGGACCTCTATTGATGGCGAACCTCATAATTCTGAACCGTGATAAGGGTAGGGGGTAACACCTAAGCGGACACCTCCCGCATCATGATTGACAGATTGAATCAACCCAAACTAAAGAATGATCTTTAGAGGTACTAGGACTTTTAGTCAACAGAATCAGGGTCCACGAATCCACGACCATGACTAATCGACTACCACAGAGACAAATTAAATCTGAGTCTAATGATGGTTATGAAACTAGAGAATGATCTATATGTCGCCTAAGAATATGTATATAAAAAAATTAATAAACTTTTTACGGATAGTTGCCCGAAAGAATAATCACGATGTAAGCTTCAAAGATTAACTCAAAACAGATAAAGAATCAGCCACACTATAAGATATAAGATACTTATTTCTCAAACGAACAGAAAAATTGTTTTTGTTCATCTAAAAGATCAGGAAAATAGTCATTGCATTTAACAAGCACAATATAATTTGTTATTTGCTTTGCGTATATGATACCACGTTTAAAATCTTTTAAGCTCCGGTTGCCTTATTTAATGGTTTAGGTACTCCATGCTTCGCTAGAATCTGATTTAATTTGAGTTTTTTTTATTAACATCTCATTTTTTTAAGCTACGCGTGGGTATGGCGGATCATCCACTCTAAACATTTACACCAGTTGTCGGCAACCTTATATAACCGTGGTGTACCAAATTAATATACATTAATACCTCGAACTTAAGCAATACGTGACACTAAGTGATAACCGAGTAAGTCAGAGTATAATTTCGCAAATAAATACATATATATGATTTTTAGTTAGAACCGGTGATGTAAGAAAATAATTTAAGTTAAAAAAATGTTTAATTAAACCTTAGATAACATAAATATAAAATAGCAAATCGAAGTTATTTTGATGTTGTAGGTTTCCTAAAATCGAACAAAGTAGTCTGTCAGCTCAAAGGGTTTTTTTTTTTCTCTCCCGCAAAATTTTTCTTAGTATATAATAATTTTTTATTCTTAGTTTGTCTTCGTTGGAGTTTATATTTTCTAAGATTTGAAACCCTTTTTCAATTAAAAAGGCTTTCTGTCAAATTCCCTACCATCATTCGTTCTTTTTATTGAACTAGGTCTAAAGATTCAAGCTCTTCAATGGCTTGATCTTGTCCATGCATTTCTGTTAGCTCATCAATTATCAACTCCTAATTATGGGAATCCAACAGTTCTTGTGAACGTCATCAATATTCACTTCTAAATTTATTTACCTGGCAAGATCGACAACTTTTTCGATTCCATTACCAATTACATCAGTCGTAGTATTAATTCTGCCTGAGTTTCAGTGATGAAAATAATTATTAAAAAAAAGGACACAGTTTTTTTCCAGACGTTATTTAATGTTTTTTTCTTTCAAACAAAAAACAAATCGACGAGATTGATAATCGCTAGTCGGGGAAGCTTAAGTTGAGGTATTACTCTGTTCTTATATGATTCAGGGTGTCACACAGTAGAAAATATTTGAAATAATATGATTCCCTCCGCTACGCATTACAAGTTAGGGAACAGAAATCAAAAATGCAGTTTTAGAGTTTTATTAAATATTAATTATGCAACATTTTATTGTATTCATTAACATAAAAATAAGCAACATAAAGTATAACTATTCCTTCAGCATAAATAAAAAAATTAAAATTGTACTGATGTAAAATTGTAATTGCGTGTTATATATCTTGTAAGAATGCAACAAAAATGTAAGCATTGCTACAAAATCGTTAACTAAAATATTAGAATTTTAATGCGAATCATGTCACTGCAAAATCCTGCTTCACATCTCAATATCATTTGTATTATTTGTGACTTTAAACTTGACTCGTGATTCTGATCGTTTCGTTTTTGAACAAATTATTTGTTAGTTTTCTGTAAGGAAAAAAAACTTGTTCACGTACTTAAGTAGAACCAAAAGCGGAAAGCAGAACACATCAAATTTTCTGCAAACAATTAAATCGCTCCGGAGATGACGTACAGCAATTTAAAATAGCTCTCGATTTATCGACAAAGTTATCTTCCAGAACTTTTCATAATTCTGCAAATTTTATTTTCAATAACTCTGAAGATTGTTTCCATAATGCAGCAATGTGAGTAATGTTTCATTTTTTACAAGTATTGCACAATCCTTTCGATTTGAATATAATATTTAAAGCTAAGAATGAATCACATTTAAACAAAGAAAGATGATTTTTTACATAAATTACAGAAACCACTCATAAGGAGATTAAGCAGAATCATTTTGAGGTAAGGAATTGAAAGTAAGAAACATTCTCTATGCGTGAGGCATAGAGGGAAAAGACAAGAATTTGCTCAAACGGGGTGCTTTCTATTTTTGGGATCACGTGAATGGTTTTGCCCCCTGATCGAAATGTGGGGCATCGTGTGGGGGTGAGGATGACCCCTTCCCGGGAGTTTTTTGGGAACTATGATTCGAACCCAAGGCTGACACGAGTTCACGCTCATGACCAATTACCAGGGCCATAAATATTAGCTCGAAATTGACCTTTATACTAACATAATTAATAATTTTATTGATTTGAACTAAGTATTCAGTACATACTGTAAATTGTTAACTTGATTTGAATTGTAAATTAATGGATATGAATATTGCAAAATTTGTAGAAGGCTCAGGTTTACATTTTAAGCAGATTCTTCATCATAACAGTTGAATTACGAAGCGTCAACAGATATTATAACTTATTCACTAGTAAGTTTGTAGTTTATATACATGTGTCGAATATATGGGTACAGAAAATCCAGTTAAAATTTTCTAGTTATATGTTGATTGTGATGTTTTATTCAAATTTGTGCGTATGTATTTTGAAGGAAAATCTCTTATGTCTGATACAAAGTTCATAAAATTGCTCATTTTTATTCAACATTCACATCAGAACAAAATAATCTTAATTATTCTAATACAACAGTATACTGCTTGTGAAGAAATAAAAGGCAAATTTCAGTGCAAAAACACAAATTCTTTAAAAAATGGAATTTTATTCAGAAGCACTAAATTTTTAAAATATCTCTCATTATTTTGTTGATAACAATTTTTATAATTACCCTAAAAATCGCAGTTGCTTAACATTTCCGTGGATTATTTTATTATATATATTAATCTACTCTTACACTCTTTACTTTTAAACTTAACTTAAGCTGTAATTTAAATAACTTCAGTGTACGATGATCCGGAAATTAATAAAATTGGGACAAAGAATCAAAAAACTAGGGAACCTTGTATAAGTTGAATTGCATTATCCACATATTTTTTATTTAAAAAGGTAATGAAAAAAAATCCCACCTTGGAAAATAAGTTAAAAATAGCCTCAGCTTGTTGAAGTAATAATGATGATAATTGAATATAATAAAAATTACAATAACAAGAAAAGGGGTTTTTTGCCCAACGGCGGAAATCCCCATTTGAAAATTAAATTGTTCACACTCATTTTCGAAAACGTAATTTACATGTATTATGTACTTCTAGAGTATTCATAACCAAGAATAAATTTATTTTAATAAATCTGATGGCGTCATCTGTCGCAGATAATTTTAACTACGCCAAAAAAAATTTACAACATCATGAAAAACTCTTTTTTATATTGAGAGAGATTATAACAACAACAGTAATAATTCTATAAATATTTCTGAAGAAAATGTATCAAATCCAAACACATAAAGGTAGAAATTCTCATAAGCCTAAATTCGACGTGTTACAAATTAAATCTCTGATACCAAAGTACTGGCTACGTCTTCATTAAAGAATGAAATGTCTTTCATAGTGTCTTCTGTCAGGTAATATCTACTTTCAAAATACTCTACTTTCATTCTTTACTCTTACATAAAGTAGAAAATGCCCTTTTACATAAAGTAGAAAATGCAGTTCATTTCCATTCTTGGTATATTTTGCATAAATAATTACTGGAAATGAACGTGAACACACAGGAGGGATTAGAATTAATAGAAGAAAATACAAAATCATGTTTAATTATTCAGCCATGTACACACAAAAGGAACTAAATAAACCTCACAAATATTTGAAATAAAAAGTTTTTAATATTTTGTTACACAATACAGTAATACCACTATTGTGTTTTGGAAATTATGTGATTTAAGTCATTTCTATTTTAAACAGGAAACTTTTCAGCATCAACGAAGTAAAATGGCAAAATATATCCTTAAATATCTTCTAAAACTGAAGCATTTTATATTTTAACAATGTAAATATTTTGTGGAAATTTGTTTTCAATAACAAAATAGTAGATCGGATTTCGAAACATAAAAACAAATTGAAACTTTTCAAAGCGGGTTGATATGCTCCTTTCAGAGAATGGAGAAAAAATATAAACATCTTATTGTTATCAAAATATTCAGGTACAATGCGTACTAAATCCAGTATGTTTCGTTTCATTGAAAATTTGAAACTATCAATGTAAACAAACATTTGACTTTTCTACGCAAAGCGAGATATTATTCAAGACATTAAATATGTGGTAAGAGGGATAGAAGCATAACATATATATACAGTGTATATTCCAAGAACAAAAAGTTATTTGAAGAAAGGAAAATATTTTTGATATAAGCCCAAGTTAACAAAATATCGATTTTACCATTTTGCATATCCCAAGTAGTTGAAAAAATCTACATAAAATGACAAATCTTGTAAAAATGTATGAAGAAAATATTTCTATTTTCCTATTTTGAAAAAAGAAATTCATTTCTCATCGTGACTATCAAAAAGAAACACGTTTACTTTAGAGACCATTTACACATTTCAAAAAAAATTTAAAGGGAAAACTGTGGGTTTTGTACTAATATTTAAATTTTTAAAATTTATACATAAAATGAAATGAAAAAAAATTTCAATAATTTTTTAGCAAAACTTTTTGCATATAATTTATTATTACTGAGACATTCATTGAATATTCTGTGGGTTTTGAAAAGATTTTTCTTTTAATTTTTCCACTTTTTAGTATGTCTGTAATATTTATTTAACAAATATTAAAGATTATAAAACTTATAAAAAATAAGAAAAAGTGCAGGATAAAAATTTGAATCATGCTCATACATTGTCAAAAAAAAAAAGTTGAAAGGAAAAAGCAAAGATATAAGGGGAAAGAATTGAGATCGATAGCACTTTTTAAAGAAACCTAAAAAAAAAATTTCGGTGATCTAGGGAAAGTTGACAACCGACCGTATCGTATTGCATGCATTAACAACACATATGATAAAAAAAAAAAACTTTCTAAATTTTAAATCTTATTATAAAAAAAACTACCTATTTTCTGTCCCCAAATTCTACTTATCTTACAGGATCTTAATACATATATTTCCTATATGTTCAAGAACCCTTAACATGGAATAAAAAATCTGAATGCCATATAATTTTCAAGAATTTTTTTCCCATTTTCCAAAAGTTCAAAAGTTTTTCAAAAACTTTTCCCCTAAAAAAAGCTTTGTATTTTAGAAAAATAAGGCCTCAGATTATTTCTTGGAGATTATATATATATGTGTGTGTGTGAGCGCGCGTGTGTACGAATGCATGTGTTTTCTCTGTTGTGCTCTCTTTTATTTTACGAATAACTGATAGTTTTTTTCTGCACTATAATAGTGAGTAAAAAGGGAAAAGTTGGTGCTTTAAGAGTATGTTTGACCTAGCTGTTCAATCCTAAGACTGGATAAGCTATTAATGTAGTGAGCTCCTAATGGAATTTGGATTTACCCTTTTCTCTTACTACATTTCGCATATATATGTCTGAGTGTGTGTGTGTGTATTTCGAGAGAGAGAGAGAGAAAGACAATTTCCGAATTTATTCTTTTCATTTTTCTGGATATTTATAAGTAAATAAATCCATTACATTTTCATATACATGTGCAGGGTGCATTTGAATTCTTTATTAATATCCTGTGGTAATATGGAGAATAATAGGAAACGAAGAGTGTTTAATATATGAATGCATGTACTGACGTTCTATAGTAAAGTTCGATTAAATGATGAAAAAAATTATAACAAGAAAGTAGTACGAAAAAACAAAACAAAAAAACATTTATTTCTGCATCGGTGTACGCCTTTCAACCGAGGTGGGCATGAAGTCGATCGCGAACGACCGGTGGACCACCAAGACATTATGGGAAGACCGCCTGAGGATTAGCAGTTAGTACATATATACTGAAACATTCAAGATCGGTTGACAGAGAGTAAGCAGACTAACTCTTCTACTGATCATAACTATGAGAACTAGAGGAAAATGTTTTACTTTTTATTGTATTTAAAATTATTTCGTAAGATATGCATCAATTGATATTATTATATTCATGGCTGTTATTATAATAAATTTGTATATTTTGTTTCGCTTTAAACGTGGTCTTAAAAGTTTGTTTATTTTATTGTAGTTACGTAGGTAAATGCATATTCCGTATTCCTTATTAAGTTATAATAAATATTGTAGACTTTCTTCTTAGCTCAATGGGTGGACCGCCACACCTTGAAAAAATTAGAAGTAGCCCATACCCTGAAAAGTGTGCCCAGCCCTGCCTTACAATGTGTTGTACCGACAACCGGATTTTCTATAATATCCTCGGATGTTTGTAGCGGCAACCGATATTCACGCTGTAATGTCCACAGCACGCTAGCAATAGGGGTTTTGTACACCATTTTTCAACAGAGAAATCGATTGGAGATAAATCCGGTGATCATGATGGCCAACACATTGGTCCATCATGGTCAATCCATTGAGCTAAACATTTTCTGGTCAGATAATCCCGCATCTTATTTGAGAAGTTTGCTGGGGCTTCGTCACGCTGTAACCGCATTCACCGGAGTGATTAAAACATGAATGTGCAGAGTATGATTTTCATTAAAACTGCTTTGTTTATTTTACAAATCAATTTTAAAACACTGAAATCAGTCAATCAGCACAATTTCACATATTCCATCTCATTCAAAAGAAAATTATTGCCCAATTTCTTTCTTGAACAATCAATAATAAATTTTAATGCTAATCCTGAAATAGCAATTAAGATTTTAAAACATTTTAACTTTATAAAATTTCCTTTTTCGTGTGTCATTGCTTTAAATAAAAATCGATAAATGGCAAATTTCAAAGTTTAGAACGTGCTGTATGATCAGCTCTTTAGAACAAAAAGAACCCTTTGTAAAATTGAGAAAGGAGAGAAAAGAGAACCCCCGAAAAAAACTAATGAATTTCAATAAAGTGAAAAGACCTGTCAAACAGTTCGCTCAAAAAATTATCTTAAATAATAGTTGTATGAAAATTTCGAGATAATTAACACTCAAAATATTAATAACTCTTATTCTTAATGTATATTTAAGCATTTATTATAGTTAATATTAATTAATATAATATAATATCAAACCTCATAGGGCTTGGAAAGAAAAAGTAGGAAAAATTATACGTCTCTTTGAAGGAGAAAACATATATCTAGATATTTCCATTGTATTTAAAAGCCTTTGGGAAGTTTAAAATTGTGCTATTAAAGCTTGTTTTAAATTAAAAATTCTTAAATCTGGAGTGTTTGTATATAAAATATATAGAACATATATAAAATATTACAGAATTTTAGCTGCATAGTAATTTTTGTTTCTGTAAAAAAAAATTATGAAAATTCAACATTTTTCCGAAAAAAAATCTTATCTGATTTCTCTTTCAAAGTTTCAGTAATAAGGTATTTGACTTTAAATTCATCATATTGATAGTAAAATTCGATTTGTTTCATTAAGGAAAAGTAAAAATTTTTAACATCGAAATAATTAGATAAGAAAGGCAAAATGAACATTACGTAAAAATTACTTAAAAATATTGTTAAGATCAGACTTGTTTAAACACTTCTAAAGACAAAACAGAGTATCATTATTTTTAAATCAACAAAAGGTTGAAATCAAGTTTGACTCAGCCAAAAATTGTTTAACATTTTAATAACGAGTTTGTATGATGTTTCAGCACTATTTACAACTTATCAAACATAGTATACAAAAAAAAAATTGCTAAATACCTATAAGGGCTTTACAAAGCACTGATATATAAAAATAAAAAAAATTCGCGCTTTTGAAACACATATTTTTTGGTGGCAGTGAAATGTTTCCCGGGGCAAAAGGAAACGTTTTTAAAAGGGTTCGGGTATTTTTTATTCCATTATTTTATTTCTTCTAATTCTACTTTTAAGAACACTTTCGAACCAAGAGGAGAAAAAAAACTTTAATAAAAACATATTTAAAAGTATATCTTTTCAAATACAAAAAAAAAAAAAAAAAAGAACAGAATTATTTGGATCGTTAGAGCGCATTAATCTTGTTCTTTGATTGTTCTCTCTGTGTTTGAAAGAAGATAGAACTTTTAGGAAAATCAAAGAAAAAGCAAGAAAACGAAACTCCGGAAATGATTTCGGAAAAAAAAAAAACTTCTTTAGAAAAGCTCGTAATCATATCTGTGAAATACTTCAAGTAATAATGCGGTACATTGAGTATGACGGCAAATTAAAGGCTATGAACTAGAAAAAAGTCTTCAAGTAAAACAACAAAAAAAATAACGAAACAGTATTTGTCTATTTTAAAAGGTCTTCATGGCTCCTTCAGTAATATTGTCTTTTAGCATTAAATATGTTCAACGTAAATCATCTGACTTTGAGCGGCTTCAAAAGAATTTATTCGCTCGCTATTATTTTTAAATTTTACAGATATTATTTCAATATTTAGGATTTTAAAAGATTTTATCTGTTTGAATTGTTACTTACTCGGCTTCAACGAATCCAGGAGGTAACAGATTTCTTTTGGGTCTTTTTTTCTCCCAATCAGCTGTTTTTGTCTTATCTACAGGCAAAACACATTTCACTAAAAGGAGTTCGCGAGGTTTCTTTGGTTCTTCAATGATAATTCGATTATAGTAGACTGTCTGTCCCTGTAAAGAAAAAAAATAGAAATTGAAGAGGATTTACTACGAGATCACACACATACACACGATAAAGTACTTATCTTCTGTATTGGGAAATAATACTCAAAAGTATTTGAAGTAAAATCTTTGGTGGGGTAGTGTTTCACTTTATTATGAGAGAGACTGACACGTGAATCAAAATGCTTTCTAACTTTTTAGTTTTTGTATTTAATAACTCAAAAATTAACACATTTTGAAAAATTGAGAAAAAAAAATGACATTGAATAAATTTTTTTGATCCGAAGTTCGGAAATTATATTTTATGTATGTGTGGTTTACAATTTTAAAATATTGTAGTCATAATTATGTAATGCACTGTTTTCACGACAAGAAATATTTTATCCATACTGTCAACTTTATTAAATTATAATTTCCATAATGTGTATATATCATTGTGAATAATGCTTTAAGAACCAAAACGTTCATTATAAAAGATATTTTAACCAAAAAAATATATTTACTTTATTTTACGCGTGTTTATAAGAGAAACTAATCTAATAGTGGATATTTAAAAAGTTGCTATATCTAAATGCAATCAAACTAAATTCTCAAGAGTTTTACTACAATAATAAGGTTAATATAATATCTAATAAAAGAAAAAATAGAGGGGCTAGAACTAAAAAAAATTAAGTAGAGATCAATAAGTCCTTTTTCAATTTTAGTATTATGTATTTTGAAATGATTTGATAAAAATTTTTAACATAAAACACATTAAATTTTTTTATTTTTGGGACTCAGTAAGACAGAATTATGTATTACAGAAGATGTACAAATTTTCCCAAAAAAAAATTAAAAAGGATTGTCATGTTTTGCACATTATTAAGGACATTCAAAAATTTTTTGAAACATAAACATAAAATAAATGTTAATGTAAATAAGGATTATCAAATAGAATACTTTTTAAATTTTTTTATATATGAATAAATCATATGATAATGTTAATTTTTTTTGACATTTTTAAAAAAACACATGTCATTTTCCCCCAATACAAAAAAATTCACTTTTAAAAAAAGTTTTTAAATACAAAAAAAAATAGGTAGATCTTTAACTAAAATTTGGCCTATAAAGCAAGATAACTTAATATGTAAATGTAGTGAATTTAAAGATTTCATTGATAAAACATCAAAAAGGCATGTTGTTACTGGGGGACCTAATTTTTAAAAAAGACAATAATTTTGGGAAATATTATGAATAAAGGTACGGGTTTTTGATTAATGATTTCGAATAAAAAATAAAATTATAAAAAAACCCCAGTTATATAATGATATTGAGCATTTTATATAAAAAAATAGCTATTAAATATAGTATGCCTATAGAGGCATTCACAGAATTTCAAAAGATAAAATTACAAAGCAGTTTAAAAAAAATTTACTATGGAAGATAATAAAATTTTTTAATAATATTAAAAGTCAGATTAAAAAATTTACAAAATAAATTTATTATAGTTTATGTTGATAAAGTCCAGGAAATTTTGCAATCATATGTAAATACTATTATAATTTATTGATCAACAATTTTTTCGATAATAATACAGCTTTTTAAGTTTTCTGTTTCGATAGAGAAATAAATAAACGTATTTTTGGTTTTTCAAAAAAATTTAAAAAAATTAAAATTTAAAAAATTAAATTTTCCACATATATTTCTAACCCCCCAAAATTTTCCCATAAAAACCCCAGTTAAATTTAGGACAGTTACAAATGGTTTTAAAAATTTTTATATAAAAGAAAAAACAGGAAAAAATTCCCTCCATGAAATATTGCAGGGAAACAATAAAAAACCCCTTATATCCTCAGCCATTCTTAAAAAAAAAGAAATCACTTTTTGGGAAAAAAATGAAAGAAAAAAAATTTATTCAGTCTATAGTTTAGATTTTAAAGATCTTTTTTAACTCTATTAATATTGATGATTTGATTAATATTCTTGTAAATTTTACATGACAATTTATTTAATAATGTTAATTATGATAGATTTGGTTTTACTACTTAGGGGTTTTTACTTAAAGAGAACTATATATATCATAAAAAGGGAACTATTATCAGCAGATTAAAGGATTGCCACAAGGTGGCCCTGCGAGCAACTGTCTTGGGAATTTATACTTACATTATTTTGAAAGTAGTTAACATTAATAACCCCAAATTTTTTATTTATCGTTATATAGATGATATAATCAAACTTGGCAAACAAGCCAATTTTATACCTAACATTAATTTTATCCACAAATCTTTAAATTTTAAAACAGACAAATAATAACAACAATGAAGGAAATTTTCTTGACATAAAATGTCAAATTAAAAGAAAATGTAATAGTTTTTAATATTTATGATAAAAAGAGAAGAATTTAATTTCCCAAAATTATAAAAAATTCCTCATTGGGAGAGTAATTTTACATGTTTCTTTTATTCAGAAATATTGTTATTAATTATATACAACGTAATAAATTTTTGTGTCAAAAAAACAGACATTATAAATAACTATACAAATTTTACTAAATATTGCTTAAAGCAGAAATACCCAAGTTATTTTATTAATAGTTATATAAATAAAGCTATTCAAAAAAAGTTGAATTAAAAATTATGAGATTGATAATAGCTTATTACTATAAACAAATAATTTGATATAGTTATTCCTAGGGGCCAATATTAGATTAGAAATTACTTACTATTATTTTATTCATATTTTCTCTGGTGTTATTATAGTTGCCTAATATGCAACTATTTTTTAATTTTTTTTTCCATTTGTAATCTATTGTTAATGCCAACATTTTTAGCCACTCTTTTTTATTTAAATCTGATTAGGGATAGAATCTGGCAACAAATTGAATGTTTCCAATTTGGGTTTAGCGCGGGCTTTGCATTTGTTAGTGCAATTTTTGGTAAGTTACCCTCTATCTTGAATGGATTTAGATATTTCTATCCATTTTTTTCCTAAATTTTTTTTGCTCATGTTATTTTTAATTTAAAAAAAAGGGGGGAAAGGGTTTGGGTCCAAAAACATGTTCAACCCCACTTTTATATAAATTAATTTTTATATACTAACCGTCCCAAGTCAGTATTGTTCATGGCACCGCACCCCTTTTATATTTATTATCTCGATTACTTTTTTTTGTCCTTCAATGATTTTCCTGCTTTTCCCATGTGTTTGTCGAATTTATTGTTTGATGTGATCTTTGTTAGGGAAAAGAATTAAATTTTTATATATATATATATATATATATATATATATATATATATAATAATATCTTTATAAATTTTCCATTGGAAACAAAATGGTATATACCGTTTGCGTTAATAAATTTATTTTGAATGGTTAATATTTCCAATCGTAGTACTTTAATTCAAATTGTATCTGCAATCTTCTTGGAAAAAGAAGGATCATACAACTTTGTTGAGATGAAATACCTGTTAAATTATTGTTTGTTACTTGGAATTTTCAGTTTGGATGAATTTATATGAATATATTTCCTTTTATTTTGAACCAATACCAATTAAACGAGAAATTCTAATGTTCTGTACTTATTTGGAATATTTACAATATTTCTTTCAAATAACAGATTAGTTATGAATTCACCTGCAACACATGTAGAAATTAAATTATAACTGATGTATATATCAAAACCGTTATGTCTTCCGTTTAATTCCTAACATTCAGTCACATAGTCGGGTTCTTTTTGTGACAATTTTATTTGTTTTAAAAAGAAAATGATTTAACTTCCTTTGCATTTCGTATATATAACATTAACCTTTTACACGCCAATGTTCCATTATTGGAACATCAATTTGAATTTTTTTGAAAAATTTGATTTTATTCATATTGTTCCGTAAAAATTATTTTGAAGACAAAAAACATCGATTATATTTTTACTGTTGCTAAAGTTAACTGTTTTTCCTAAGAAAAAAATTCTAAATTATGCATTTTTTTTTTTTACTTTTGATCGCGCAAAATTCAAAATTTCATATAAAAAAATTTAAAAAATTCAAAAAAAAAAAATTTTTTTAAATTTTCAAAAATAAAATTAAAAGGACCATTTTAACTATAGACTGCAAGATATCATAAAAAATATCGTTATTTTTTTTACTATCGGGTAAGAAATTTCAATGTTCCACACACAAAAATGGAACATTGGCGTGTAAAGGTATACTTTTTAACACCAAAAAAGTTACTTTTTTTGGAAATTCACAAAAGAGCGGTAAAATATTTCTGAACGCCAAAAAATTTTAAAAATGTCCTAAGAAGATATTTATGACTGTTTACTTTTTTTCGTTTTCGGGACCTTTTTCAACCCCCCCCCACCTTTCACCCGTTTCTTTTTCAATATCAAGTGAAATTTCAGATGGAGCAAAAATGTAGATGCATTTGTTGATAGTTAGATGTTACATATATCTTATTTGGAGGAACGTCACGGAAAAAGGCCCTTTAAATTTTTTTCCTATTTTCTGCGCATTTTGTGTTTCCCAAGTTAGGGGAATATCCCTTTTCGCTGATAAGATGTCGCATTCAAAGCTATTCCGGACTGTAGAATTGGCTTTGGAATATTTTTATATACTATCAGATGATGATGAACCGATTGATATTTGTCAGTTGCCCCCAGAAGAAAGTGGGTGTTTGACTGACGAGGAAGATATTGATAAAAACACTGTTCAGTCTGTTCTACCAGCAGATGTTTGTGGCAAAATCGAAATTTCTACAAACATAGATAATTATGAAATATCTCATGAAGACATGTTTGATCCTGAAGTACCTTCAACCACAAAGGGAATGTCGAATTTGAAGAGAAAACTCAAGTCAAATGGAACAAATGTTGCAGGAAATGTTCGTAGGGAAAAAAAGTATATTGTAACAAAATCTTAAAAACTAGAAGCATTGAAAATATGTGTGAAAAGTTTCCCAAATAAGTTACTTTATCTCCAATTGAAATTTTTCACAAGTTTATTCCCACAGAATATCTGCTGCATTTAGCAAATATGACAGGATTACATGCAATGCACAGAGGAGAAGATTTTTCTGTTGATGAAAATGATATAGGACAGTTTTTTGGATTACTTTTATTTAGTGGATATCACCAAGTTCCTGGAGAAGATCTATACTGGAGCACACAAGAAGATTTATCAGTCCCAATTGTTTCTACTGTAATGCTTAGAAGTAGATTAAGAAAGATAAAAAAATTCTCTTTCATATCGTAGACAATAATAAGTTGACATCTAGAGATAAAATGGGAAACATTTCTCCTTTTTGTGCAGAACTTGAAAAACATTTTCAGCAGTTCGGCATCTTTCATTCTAAACTGAGTATAGATGAATCGGTGGTCCCTTATTACGATTACCGTTCAGCCAAAATGTTTATCAAAGAAAATCCGATTAGGTTTGGATATAAAATATGGATGTTGTGTTCCAGCAGTGACTATCCTTACTCTATGAGAATTTACAGTGGGAAAACCGAAATAGAACTCTCCTCTTGGATTCAGCAGGGAAAAAATGATAGATTTTTCTCGTTCACAAGCAAAAGTTCTTCCCCCACCCATTTTAATTTTTAGATTTTTAAGGCCCATTTCAATTGTTTGTCGGGAATCATGTCCCTCCCCCCTCTACAACGGAGAATGATGAAACCCCGTGGAGAAATGTGTAGTGCCACCTCTAGGATTTAGATACTAATTCTTAAAAATGTATATAATGATTGATTTTTGAATTAAAATGTCATTGATCATACTTTTAAAAAACATGTGAAAAAACTAAATGGTACCTGCCAATGTTCCATTTTTGAAACATGCTAAATGTCCTTGAAAAAAAATTTTTTTTTGAAACTTTTTTTTTCATAGATCTTATGTTTCAATTTTAATTTGATTTTTATCAAAATTTAGTTTATGTTACCTTTGAATCATAGTGCGGTGTTTAAAAGATTAATATAATAACAAAGCCAAGAATCTAACAAATCACCTGTTTATGAGCTGTTTACTTACATATATAAGAAAATTTCCTTCAAAATGCAGTATTAACAACTCCTACTTCACTTTAACATTTCTTTAAAAAAAATAAATACAATATATATAAATTTGTTGCCTTAAAATCAACCATACTTGTTTGACTTTGAAATTATCCTTACAACTTCAGAATTAATAATGAACATATATTTTTATTTTCATTTATTAAGAGAAAAGACTTTCGAAATAAATTTAATAATGTACTAAGCTGAATATTTGCACAAAGACTAATTTTCTTCTTAAACAAAAATATTAATTTCATGAGTTTCGATTTTCTAGTATAAGGGCCCACCGCAAGCAATATGAAATATGGAGAAATAAGGCTGTGAGACAGAATGAGGTTTAATAAGTTAAGCTCATACATGAGATAATGCAGCTAAGGTCAGGCGGTCATGTTATCTAGAGCTAGGCAGCAGATATGACATATGTTCTTTTATTGATTTCAACCAATCAATAGAGACGTTCATTTCCTTCTTTGTTCAGGAAAACACTGGCCCTCTAGAGAACTATGTAGTCAGATATAATCAGAAAAGTTATGCTACCTAGAACATGACCAAAGCCTTAGATCTATTGCAATACCAAACCCATGTAACGTAATATAAAAATGCATATTCGCTATCCTTTCGCTATCTGAGGGCCCTATTTTAAGTTAACGTTGGGGAAAAAAAGATATTAATAAATAAACCTATATTAATGCTTTCATATCATTGGCTGTTTAAAATGTATTGATTATTTCTTTAAATGCTTTCAAATGCAATGAATAACTCTTAGCAAAGCCATAACTGTAATGCAAGTTTAACTCCTTAAGCAGGGCACACTTTTTTTTATTTCATATAAATAAGCATAATACTTAGCAGAATGCAAAAATGGAAAAAATATTATTTTAATATTAAATTTTAAAGATTAGACTATTTTTTATTTTATATTTGTGGAACACAAAAAACCCTACAGGTTTGCTTTTTATACGTACACACTACATGCTATGAAGAGATTGTGTTTTATATATCAAAGGAATTTCTCTCATACTTACAAAAAAATTTCATGTTCGTAACCTCTTTTTAAACGGTTAAGGACTTTATGTGTGTGTGCATATAAATATATATATATATATATATATATATATATATATATATATATATATATATATAGTAATATAAAATAAAAGTGAAGAAGTACTAGAACCTACAGAAAGAAGAAATTGGAATTCACCAGACACAACAAATGTAGATACAAAAAGTCTTTGGACCAAATTGGAGACCTATTATGATTTCTAAAGCTGTCGCTGAATTAGGCCAGTGAATTAGGGTTAGCAATGCTTTATGGATCCAACCTTCCCCGTACAATTTTTAAAATATTTTTTTAAATAAACTAAATAGAGAAGGAATTTTAAATACAATATTATATATATATATAGGCAGACACAATTTGAAGCATGGGGTAATTCTAAATCTTACATTGCAGTGGGGACTGATATAATATGGTCTTTTTTTTCTTTCCTTTTTTTTATTATCTCTCCTTCATTTCTTCTCAACCAACAAATTACACATTGCCTAGCCAATCCTCGTTATTTATTAAATATTTACTAGAATCTAAATTCCTGCCTTTAAGGTATCCGACTACGTTCGGAACAGTGATTTTGCAAGAGCGTATAAATGGACAATATTTATGATATTTAGTGTCACAGATTGGAAAACGTATAAAAAATTGTGTTAAAAATATAATTACAATAAAAAATATAAGTACAAATTTTGCAAAAATGAACATATGACTTTTTCTATGAAAAATACTTCTATTATAATAATAATTTGCCTGTATATAGCTCAAACCTTTGTACAGAGGCTGAACTAGAATTTTTGAAATATATAACTTAGAAGTGGATTTATCCATATTTTACTACAACAAAGGGGAGAAATTTTAAGAAAAAAAAACGCCGATAATTATTTCAATTGGTGGAACTCTGAAAATAATGTGAATTTTTCAAAGAACCTAGCTCATGCTCTCTGGAGAAGTCTTTACTTTATATAAGCAAAATATTAATATTATAGAAGCATTTTTTATAAAAGGAAAACATTTTGAAGAAAGGTTATTCTGAGTTAATTTTTTGCCAAAATATTTAATTTGAATAATTTTTTTGGCATAATGTCCTTAAAACAATTTTATACATGTATTCTAATCTAAGTGACACTAAATATCATGAAAATTAGCCATTTATGCACTTTTTTAATATCACGGTTCCGAACGTAGTCGGATAACTTAATGACAAATTTCCACTTCCCCACAAAGAAAATACCGAATAAGAAATATTTCAGTACCATGGACAAACTACATCTCTTAAAAACAAAATAGTACTAATAATCTCACTATAAGAATTTAAAATATGTGCAAATCAAAAATAAAAAGAAGAAAATAGAGTGCCCGTCCAGCGTAAGGGCAATCTCGTTGTGGCTAGCTTTCGGTATCCCGTATGGTGTACGGCTAAACCAGTTAAGTGGCTAAAAAACAAAGCACAAATAAAAAATATGTAATAAATAGATTCACTGGCTTTTTATTTTTGAAGCTTATACTTCTTTTGGGGCATTAGAGAAATAGGATGAGGGTAATTTTTTACAATGCGCGCGCTCACCGTCACGGATGTTACGCAAACCCGTCAAGATGCGAAAGCGCTTTGTCTAGAAATATACAGAACGGAACAGATCATTCCCGCCTTCGAAATTCTCAGAAAAATATTTCTCTTTACTTCCCTGAAGTAGTTGACACCAGGGTTTGAACCGGAGACCTCTCGATCTGCAGTCGAATGCCTTACCACTGAGCTATACACCCACGTCAGCGAACCTTTGCTTTGCGTTCCGTAGGAACGGATACGAAAATGCTATCTAGAAATATGCAGAACGGGACAGATCATTCCCGCCTTCGAAATCCTCAAAAAAAATTTTCGCTCCACTTCCTGAAGAAGGGGACACCTGGCTTTAAACCGGAGAACTCTCGATCTGCAGTCGAATGCTCCCCCACAGAGCTATACACTCACGTCAGTAGAACCTTTGCTTTGCGTTACGTAGGAACGGAAACGATAATGCTTTGTCTAGAAATATACAGAACGGTACAGATCATTCCCGCCTTCGAAATCCTCAAAAAAATATCTCTCTTCACTTCCCTGAAGAAGGGGACTCTCGATCTGCAGTCTCGAAAATGCTTTGTCTAGAAATATACAGAACGGGATAGATCATTCCCGCCTTCGAAATCCTCAAAAAAAATATCTCTCTTCACTTCCCTGAAGAAGGGGGCACCCGGGTTTGAACCGGGGACCTCTCGATCTGCAGTCGAATGCACTACCACTGTGTGAGCTATACCCCCGTGTCTGCGAACCTTTGCTTTGCGCTGATTTGTGACGTCACTACTAGTAGGGAAAGATCGTCCTTCGTCTACGGTGCTTTCCTGATGCATTTGTTTGAACACTTTTTGTTATTAAACCAAACATACATGAAATTAAAAAAATTAATAAATTAATCTTTAAATTGTGTTTCATGTACATAAAACATAAGCCAATTTAAATAACAATTGCAAGTATATAATTATAGATGTATTTACTACGAACGCATTGCGCGATGAACATAAACACATTTATTTAAATGTAGCAAATTATAAGAGCCTTTTTTGTATTCGTATATTTATTTTTGAAGTTATACTTCTTTTTGGGCGTTAGGGAGAAAGGATGACAGTAAATTTTACGATACATACTTTCACGACACCGATGCACGCGCGTACACCGTTGTCTAATATTTTAACATGCCACTTTTTTGGTGCTATGGGACTGATATTTGGGGGATCATAATAACTATTGTTATAAACCATATCTGTTGAGACGCATCCCCCTCTACAGCTTTTTGGCTAATATCTCGGCACCCGAGCCTCACAGTCCATTCGGACCTGGCTCATTCGATCCCTCTCTATCTGCTCTTCCAGTTATTATAATTTCATGCTCATGGGGCTATTTCTTCCATAGTTTTTAATTGTCTTAAACTTTTTAAATTTGTTTAAATTCACATCTTGGCTCTTGTTCGAGTCTCGGACTTGAGATATGAACCAAGAGTTCTACTTGTCAAGACACATCCAGTCATCTGCTTCATTCTCATTGTGTAGGCATGGGGAGGGCTTAAGCACTATAATATCATGCTCCCATGTTAATTCTATGGGGACTGGAAAAAAATTTCACCCTCCTCCCTAAGGAATTGAACTTGGGACTTGATTTTTGGAGATCCACCATATTTTTTGTATTAGCGTGAGCTTTACGTGGAATTGGCCCCTTCCCTACAGGTCTTCCCCAGAAATATCTCGAATCCTATGTCACCTTGGTCGACCGCACTGGCTGGATTCATTGTTCTTCCTATGAGCATCCTAGATATATTTTTTCAGGACCATAGCCCCGTTTCTTCACCCATATTTAACATTTTAAAATTATTTTAGTTATAATTTTTTTTTAATCCCGCACAGCTCCGAGGATTTTTGAGATTTGTTAATGAAACTTGGACCATAGGTTCTCCTCGTTGAGCTTATCCATCTGTTATAGTTCGTGTGTAGATAGCGGGCTTAGGGGGGAGGCGTTATCACTAAAATTAGAGAGAGAATCCTCATGTTATTCCTATGGGGTTCGATCTTTTGATGACGTAACAATATTACAGAGATAGAAGGATGAAACTTTGGGATCACCTACTACTCTGTGTATCGTTGGGATGTACGTGACCATTTACGTCATAGTTATTTCCCCGGGAGTTACTTTCATTTTCCTTTCCCGAGCTAGCGCCGCCCCATTTGCAACTACAGACTCCAGACAGGTTCTAATGGATTACTCTTGTGTTTGCTCACAACCAGTCCCAGGTTCGAATTGCTGGGTGTCCTTCTTTTTATTTAATGGTTTTAAAATGACCATAACACGGGGGATCTTTTGGCGGAAGTCTTAATTTTCTCAGGAACGATTCTTCCGGCCGAGACATTCAATATGAGGTCTTAAGTGTCACATTCGGTTCACTTCATCTCCAGGTAGTCTGATACCCTATGTTATTAGTCCTATTTTCCCTGTGTGCGGGGTGTTTAAATTTATTTAAATCGTGATTATCTCAGGTTTGGTTGGTCCGATTGACTGAAGGTTAGTATCGTTCAACTCTGCTCGTGACTGTTTTTCGTCCTGGGCCCAGCTTGCCCTGTTAAAGATTTTTAGAAAGATTATAATCTTGTTACGTCAAAGAAGTATAACTTCTTACGTGCGTATATAAGTACACACACACTTTTTTTTATTTACCCTTTATTAAAGATTATCTTTTGTCTTAAAAATAATTCAAACTTCTAATTTTGGAATAATTTATAAGGTGTGTTTTAAAATAAGGCAAGACATTCCAAAGTGAATAAAAAACAAAACCCAAAAACTTCAAAATATTAATTTTCGTTTTTTCAAAAAAAAAAAGTTTTTTGATTTGCATGATGTAATGCATTCTCAAAAGGGTGGATTAAAATAATGTTAATGTATAACCAAAGAAACAGAAAAACGTCATTTTTAAATGGAAAAAGTTTTCTTGGTTATTTTTTTGAAACCTTAGTTTTTAATTTTGTACTCTTGAAACTTTATGAAGCTTTCTGAAGTGTCCCGGTTTCCTGAAGTAATATCTTCGACGAAACTTTAGAAAACCCATTACTTTTATCAAAAATAAAGTCTCTAAATATTCCGGAGGATTATTTTTTTCTTCTTTTTGTCCTACGAACTGATATCAAGCGTTTAATTTGGATTTAAAAAGGCAGGGTGCACGGCATGCTAAATCTTCCAAACGTATTGATCTGAAGCTCAATATTTTGACTCGTGAATGGTTCTGCTTTAGGAAAAGAAAACTTTATGTGTGTGTTTACTTTTAATGGTAACATGAGCTTGTCATTTTTTATAAATTGTAATAGATTTTCAAACTTTAAAGTTAATTATACTGTACAAGAGCAGGAAACTATAAAAAATAAATTGGACAGTTGTAAAATTTATGTAAAGGTAATTTAAAGCTACATTTTATTAAAATCATAATTTTCAATCAATTTGAGTAACATTTCTAACAAAGAATAGTAATTTTTAATCTAATAAATGTGATTAAATAAGAGTTTCCTGTGTGACAGAAAAAAATGTATAACTTTAAAAAGACATATATCGTGGGACTTGATGAAAGATTGCATGCTCAAGATTTCATACAATTTTTACCATAGAATAAAATAACCTTTAAGAAGTTAATTTCTAAACTTGCTTCTCTGTAACTTTCTAACATCTAATTTTTTAGTAAATTTTTTTATTAATTATGTTGTTATTAATTCTATGAATATATGCACATTTCATGATCCTTATATAAGAGGATGAGACATTTGCATGTTTTTTTTAGAAATTTCTATACTGTGTTTTTAGAACTGGTTTCATGTACTTCTACTATATGATTTGTATTAATTTAACTTATTCGAGTCCCCGCAGTCGTTATTGAATAACTTTAAATTCTTTTTAATACGAAACACTTATGTAAATATTTCGTAAACATTTCGAAACATTCGTATAATGATATATTTTTATGTATGAACATAATTGGCATAGGTGATTGTTGAATCCTTTGTTAAATTTACAAGAGTACAGGTGTATATGTCTCACTTCCTCACACTTCTATATAAGATTCAAAAAGTAATTAAAGAACTTAAGAAAGCGTTGTAAATAACAAAATAGACTACAATGCCAGTATTGTATTAACATGAAACTATAATATTAATAAAATTATATTTCATTAAGTATTTTACTATTAAATTATCCATCATTCTGCCCGAAGCAGAGCTAGATGAAAATATTTTAGTCTAAAATAGTATCGATTGAAGTTTCAAGCTCTTTATCTTTTTCAAAATTCAAACCATTGAGAAATTTAATACCTTTCCAATAAATCACTAAATTACAATCTAGAATATTTGTAACTTATGGGTCTACTTAAAGTTTAGACTCGAAAACTGAAATTCAAATTTGATCATCTGTGCACTTTTGAACTTATAATTTTTATTAAATCACTAAAATGAAATATTTCAATAAACGTATTCAAAAAGTCTCTCTCTCTCATCAGAGCTACTTATAATATTTCTGAATTTTTTTATTTTATATACTAGAGGAGGGGGTGTAACCTGTCCGCCTAATGGTAGGCAAATCCCCATCGTACAAAATATTCAACTGTTTGTACTCATTGCTCAAATTGTAAAACTGTAATTTACATGTATTATGTAGCTCCATTTTCTTTCAATATATTGTAAGAAGGCGAAAAAATAAATTTCAAGTTTGACATTCACAAAAGCATTTAAAAGTTTTACAATGCAACAGGTGAATGTAATATCTTTGTGTGTGTTTTTGTTATACAAATAATTTTCTTTCAGTTTTTCAGGGCATTTTTTTACAAAAATACATTATCAGATAAATTTGTTTAATGATTTCAATAGAAATTATTTTTATAGTTAAATTTATGAAGTCAATCATTTTTTAATGTATATATATATACTTCCTAATTTCTTCCACACAATCAAATTAACTTTAAATATAAATTAAGTATAACTAATTTACAACTCTGTCTAAATACCATTACAGTTCAATTAATTCAGGAAAATTAAGAATTTTAAAGGATCTGTAATGAATAGAAAAACTTTAATGGTTATTAGAAAAAGTTAAATAAAATAATCCTCTGTTACACAATAAATGAGTTCTCAAAAATCAAACCCCTGACCAAGTGTCATTAATTTACATACAAGGTTTGTTCAAAAAGTATCCGACCTTTGGCCAGAAAAAATATCTTAGTTACTTATAGCGGGATTAAGGTATCCGACTACGTTTGGAACCGTGATTTAAAAAAAACGCATAAATGGATAATTTTCATGATAGTTAGTGTCACTTAGATTAGAATACATGAATAAAATTGTTTTAAAGACATTTTGACAAAAAATTATTTAAATAGAATATTTTGGTAAAAAATTAATTTATAGAATAATCTTTTTTCAAAATGTTCTTTTTAAAAAAAATGCGTCTAAAATAATATTTCGCTTATATAAAGTAAAGATTTCTCCATAGAGTCTGAACTAGGATTTTTGAAAAGTTCACATTATTTTCATAGTTACCACCAATTGAAATAATTATCGGCGTTTTTTTCTTAAAATTGCTCCCCTTTGTTGTCGTAAAATATGGATAAACCCACTTCTAAGTTATACATTTCAAAATTTCTAGTTGAGCCTCTGTAGAGAGGTCTGAGCTATATATAGGCAAAACATTATTAGAATAGAAGCATTTTTCACAAAAGGAGAATATTTGGAAAATGGGTCATTCTATGTTCATTTTTTGTCAAAATAGTGTACTTAAATAATTTTTTATTGTAATACTATTCTTAAAACAATTTTATATACATTTCCTAATCTAAGTGACACTAAATGTCATAAATATTATCCATTTATACGTTTTTGCAAAATCACGGTTCCGAATATTGTCGAATACCTTAAAATCTTAATCAAATTCACAAAGTAGGCCCCTTGCGCTTTTACACACTTAACCCAGCATTCCTACCATTGCTGAAAACACTTCTAGAAAGTTTGTTTGGAATGGTGTTCAATAGGCCGTGGCGATCTGCCCTATCTCATCTCTATTCTGAAAATGGGATCATATCTATGGCATTTACCTTTTCGAGAACAGCCAGAAGTCGCAAGAAGCAAGGTTCGTCGTTGATAGTGTCCAGTACGTCCTGTGCAACTTGAAGACGGAGTTTTTCCATTCCACCGACAGAAGCTTGGGAACAAATTTCGCAGCCACTCTGCCCATGGTCATACAAAACTGCATGTGAAGAACCTGTACTGATCTCAACTTGTTTAGCAGTTTCTCGTACGGACAAACGAGAATCTGTCATTATCAGATTTTCCAATAATAGCTGCATTTCGAGGGGTTTGTGGCCTTCCAGAACGCTAGTCACTCTCTACCAACGTGCGACCACTTTTGAATCAGCTCCTTAGTTTGTGTTACCCCCATAGCTTCGTCCCCAAACGCTGAATCTTACGCGAATTGTCTCACTTAGAAAATCATTACGCTTTTGACAAAAAAATTACTGCAGTTACACAGCTCAATTCCTTCAGACATATTTAGAAAAATAAAAATCGGACGATCATGTATCGCTGCATCTTACTTGACTACCAGCAGGAAACGACTGGTACACAGGAACGAATGAAAAAAATTCAAATATGTGCTTTAAGCTGTCACCTCGCACTGTGCATAGTGGTTCAGTTTTAGAATCTATAATGTGCCCGGGAAAATTCAAGGTCGGACACTTATTGAGCAGACCTTATATACAGAAACGAAGGTTGAATCTTATTTATTATAATGGCACGGTGGTTGAAAATTGTATTATTACAAAAACTGAAGATCTATATTTAAAAAGGTTAAGTAAAGCAACTAGTATTAAAAAAATTCAATGATTTTGCATTGCTGTGAAAAAGTTACTATACTTGGATATTCATTAGTTAATTTCTTAAAGACTACAGGAAATTTATTTGGATATATACCATTACTCTTGAATTCATATATTCGATCACACACAAAATCATTGTTTGATTAATTGTAAATCATATTCGGAAATATGAGGACATGTCAAAAATATTACAAAACAATTAATATACTAAGTTTATTGCATATAAATTTATGCTAAGTAAATAACAGTTCTTCATTAGGTTTTTTTACAGATTTTTTTTCATTCGATGTGTTAAACAATTTTAATATTTTTTCCATACTTCTGGTGTTTGAATCTCTTGTTGTATGAAAAAAAAATTCAGGCATTTGAATATCATCTTGAACTCGGCAGTTTTGTATTCTCGATATAACAGTACGTTGATATTCAAAATGAATCATTCAACGTTTTGAATATGATGAATATTTGAATTGTTGAGTGATGATTCCAAAGCTGCAAGCGTTTCGAAATGTAGTGTGTGATTATTGATCACTTCAACGTAGTCTTTACAGAAGCATGGAAGTTAGTAATGCTTGAAATGTGAAATATTTTAGCAATTTTGTCTTATAACTACTATAAGAATAAACAAAAAATAATTTTACAGTATATGGTGCGATTTTTATAACGTTAAGAACAATCGAGTTGCTTGTTAGCAATTAATTTACTACCGTTGTTAATCAGAACACATTCTGATCTCTTCGAAATAAATGTACAAGAGATCTTTTTAACAAAAAAAAAACTAAAAAGCTTTATTTCGAAAAAGTCGTTTTTACTTACGCTGAACTTGTTAGTCATTCTGGTAGTACCACATTTATGGAAATTATCTAATGGTAGTTTGAGGACAGCCTTTCCTTCCACAGTTTTGGGTAAACATTCTAGAATACAAAATATGAAACTTAGTAACTATAATTCTAAATAAACAAAATTTATTCAATGAAGTATATTTGAACAACCAATAAAAGAATATATTTATAAAAACATCTATTTTTCATTTGTACGTATATATTTTCGTGTTAAAAATGACATCAATAAATCACTTCCAAGGATTTTTTAACCCTTTATCTACCGCATTATGATTTACTGCAGTTTTTTTCAAGCAATACTTGTTTTTGGATCACTACATTAAAAATTAAGGAATATACATTAATAAAATACTTAATTTAGGAAATTTGATCCGTTAGAGCTAATTAATTAATTCAATATATGCAACTGTAAAATTAATTATACACACTGTTTTCTTAAAATAAATAGTCAAATCGTTTTCTAAGGTCTTCATTAACATACAAAAAAATAAGACAATTAAATTTTGACATTAACTATTTTTTCGGGACAAAAATGTCAATCTTCGCAATCCACTGAAAAAACCGTCAGCTGAAAACACAAATTCTGCTCTACCACTCTTCGCCTTTCACGCTAAAATACTCCTCGTAGAACCCATGCTGCCATATATCTTGGTAGAGTAGATTTCAAAGAATATTCCAGCTATAAGTATCGCCAGAATATTCGTAAAAATGTTTATTCTATGTAATTTTTAAGTAGTGGTACTTATAAGTACCATCGGTAGATAAAGGGTTAAAAAGACAAGAAAACATTCCCGGAATGATCATTTATATATATAGCACGGAATATATATCGAATGAAAACGAAACAAATAAATAAACCACAGTAAAAAAAAAGTTTTAGTAACTTTCATGTATTTTTAAGACACTCTGAAAATAAAAACATTACGAACTAACAACCTTTTTGCCTTGAGTTTAAAACATTTACGATAATGATTTCAACTTCAAGAATTATTGTGTTTATAGGATTTTATTATTATATAATATGAACAATATGTTTTTATGTTTATTTCAATTGACGGATTCTCTACTTCAAATAAAGGCTACGGTAGCCAAGTGGTATAGGTATTGGATCGTGGCTTGCCTTGTCACGAGTTTGAGCCCAGTGCCACTAAAGACCCGCCTTTGGGGGCAACAAATCCCGTTAAATTTAAAAAAGTCCCCCCGTTGGGGTAGTAGTTAGGAGAGGTGGGTTACTCAGGTGTCGTCCCCGTCACTTGGGCCATGGTTCAAAAAATTTCGTGGTCCGTCCCAAAAAACCCTCGTGTAGCTAAACAGTGGGAAAATTTAAAAATCAAAACAATCAAAACACCCCCTTTGGGAAAAGGGTAGTCCCACCGGGAGGGATTATCTTTCAGGGGAAAACGGTAGTTATGTTTGGGAAAAAACCAAACAACTGTAATGCAGATATGTGACCGATGGATGCAAAAGGGAAAGGGACGATGGACCGAAATGGTCGATCGACCACCCCAGTGCACCACGTCACGTGACGGGGCAGGTTTTCGCGGGGGTTTACGGATCGCTCGGGGACATCACGAACCATAGCACAGCACATTGAGTCTGTAAAAGCATCATTCAGTGTCTGCCCGTACCATTCGACGCCGCCCTTTCAACTGGGTGGTCTGTCTGTAAAACGTCCATTGCGATCTACCCTTTTACGCAGAACCACAGACTCCCCGCCCCCAATGGTGAAATGAAAAAGGGGGTGGGTGGCAGAATGGAAAAGAAGTTGTTTTTTGACCCCCGGCCCCCCACCCCGCCCGCAACACCCGGTGATCTGATTCAGCCCGGGGAAAACCGTGGAGAGAGGATGGGTGGGAAAAGTTGCGTTATGCACCGCCACCTGGTCCTGAACCGGGGAAAATGGGGCGGTATTGGAAAATCTCACTCTCAATTTTAGTACGCATTGCCCGGGACTTTAAACAGCCAGGGGCTACATCTCCGAGGTGTTTTGGGGCCAGTTGTCCTTCCTTTACCTTCAGAGCTTGGACACAATATTTCAACCCGGGGTAATGCGCGACCACACGTGGCACGCTTTTTCCCAAAGGGGTTTTTCGTCAATCACCAGATTGAATTGTTTTCCCGGCCCCCGGGCCGCTCTCCGGGTCTTTCGCTGGAATAGAAAACAAAGGGAGTCCATGGTTTTTTTAAGATTGGCCCCGATAACACCCCCCCGCTTCCCCAACCCGATCAACTTTTGGGGAAGTGGGAAGGGTGCCGGTTCTATACCCCAAGCCCATCCAAAAATCTCTTTTTAATCAATGCCGAGGCGTGGTGGCAGTGGTGCTCTCCCAAAAATGGTGGCTATTCCGGCTCTGATTCCAAAGGGAAACCCCACTTACAAAAAGTTTTATATTTAATCATTTGATACTTGGTCAACATGTTATCTACAAAATAAATTTTGTTGTGCTATCTCTTGTCTTTCTTGGTGTTGCATTTACGGTGGCCAGGAGTGTATTTATAATAATGACTAATACTGAGATTTCTAATGAACTGATCTTTTTAATTGGAAAATAAATACACGGAAAGGGGACTGGATGATAACCTTACGCTACAACAAGAATAAGTCAATTTATATTTAAATTTAAAAATACACTAAAAAGTACTGTGCATAGTATTATCTCATTGCTTTAGTTATATCGTTATTTGTACTTTTTCAATTCGAAATAATTTTTATAATTTTGTGAGATATAAAATCTTATACAAATATGAGTTTATGTTATGAATCAATTTATTGCAAAATTTTTGAACGCCATTTATTCTATGCAATTCCATTCTTCTTGAAATTCAGAATTTCTAGAATTTATTCGTCTTTTTAAGTTTTACGCAGAAGCACTCCAGAATTTTTTGATTATTTAGTAGTACCCATTATATTAGGTTGGGGAAAAAGAAATCCATTATTTTTTCGGTGGATGACTGTAGTGCCGATATCTCGTGAGGCATCAATCAAACAATGTCAAACTTATGCTCGTTGGCAAGAAGACATTTCACACGAAAAAAATTATTTTACTTTTTTTTGTTTGTTTGTTTGGTCCATTCAGTTGTGAGTTAAAGGGTGTTAAAAATGGAAGTCACAAAAAAAGAAAAATTCGGTACTTTTTACAATTTTTTTTTTGATAAAGACGAAAATTTTGGGGCCCGAAGGCTTAAATTTGGGAAATTTTGTTTAAGGCCCGATACTGAACAATAATTCGTGCAATTTTTTGGGTTTTTTCGGGGTTCTGTTCAGGTATTTTTTTATGTTAAAAATGACCTCGCAAAGGGCAGTCCCGGGTTTTCAAAAAAGTCGATAAAATCCCCAGAAATAATCAAAAATGACCGACATTTTAGAAACAGCACCGCCTATAGGGCCAAAGGGTTTGGGGCCCTAAAAAAGTTTTAAGCCATTTGGGTCAAAATTGGTTAAAAAACTCCCGGTTTGGAGGGGCCATGCCAAGAAAACCAAAAAACCCGATGGATTTAATTTCCATCTGCCCTATTTGGGCCCAAAAGGAATGAAATCGATCCATTTTTTAAACGTATGGTGACTAAGGATGAGAAATGGGTCATATACTACAATACTGTGGGGAAAACGATCGTGGCCCAAAATGCGTTGGGAAACAAACCCAAAAGGTGGAAACCGGACTAAAGGGGCCAGGAAGGTTCTACTTTTGTATTTGGTTTGGGGCTGAAAAGGGAAACATTTATTAGGAGTTGCTTCCGCATGTCCAAACACTAAATTTTAGATCTCAAGTGTCAACAAGTGGACCGTTTTAAACTATAATTGACCAGAAATAGCCAGAATTTACCAACAAAAGAGGGGGTTTGCCCTCAGACAACGTCCAGAACACACACTTTGTAGTGACTTGCCAAATCTCTGGGGTTTGGTTTGGGGAAAATTTAAATGCATCCACCATATAGTGGGACCTTTCACGAAGTGATTACCCCCTTGCAAAGCCCTGGTGATAAAAATTGGGACCAAAAAAGATTGTGAAAATCGATTACTAGATGTTTTCCAAAAAAGGGCCAAGACTTCTATGATAGAGGTTATGAAGCCCCTTTAAAATGGCAACAAAATTTTCCAACAAAACGGTTATTTGCCCAAATCGGGTACGGAATATGTGAAATAAAGTCTTGATTTTCATGCAAAAATAATGGATTTCTTTTCCCCCAACCTAATATATACGAGGGCTATTTTTAAAGTAAGGTCCGTTGACGCATATAGTTCCATAGCTCGTGCGTGCAACGCCACGAGTCTCTTTGTCACTGACCAGCATCCTTTGCGAACATATTCGCACCATTTCCATCTCTGTAGCAGTCGTGTAAGATTCACTGTGCGTCTTTAAAATGTTTAAGGTGATTGAATCACCCACCAAGTGTGAGTTACGGTCTGTTATCCATTTTGACCACGAGAAACCTTTCGGCTGCAGATATTCATCGCCAGATAGTAGACGTTTATGGCACAGAAGCAATGAGTGACAGAAAACTTCAAAAATAGGACAGGAAGTTTAAAGATGGACAAACAACCGTCAATGACGTAGGACGCTCAGGTCGGCCGTCTGTAATCACAAATGATTTGATGTAAGCAGCTGAAAACAAAAAATTCATGAGACCAGGAGATTTCCGATAACTACTCTTTCATTGGAATTTCTCGGTCGGTGGTGTACAAAATTGTGAATGAAAACCTCAACTTAAAGAAATTGTGTTCTCGGTGGGTACCAAGAATATTCACAGCGAAACACAAAGAGAAGAGGTTTGCCATTTCATTGGACTTTTTGATTCGTTACGAGGAAAAAGGAGGGCTGCGGTAGCCCAGTGTTCAAGGTATCGGATCATGGTAGGCAAGTCATGAGTTCGAGCCCAGTACCACTAAAAATCCGCCGTATAGGGCAGCGATGCACGTTCAATCTGTCGAGAGCTCAAACGTCCTCCCGTTGGTGTGGTGTGGAGTTAGGAGAGGGAGGTGCCACCTCAAGTGTCGTCCACGTCACTTGACCATGGTTCAAAATTACGTGGTCCGTTGCCAAAAGCCCTTGTGTAGCTGAATAGTGCGACGTTAATATTCACTCACTCACTCACTCGAGGAAAAAGGGAAGGACATGTTGAGTTGAATCGTTACTGGAGACGAAGCTTGGGTATCCCATACCACCGCGAAATCAAAGCAACAGTCGATGGAATGGCGACACACATCCTCGCTCGCAAGGTCAAAGCCAAACAAACTCTTTCAAAGCGCAAGATTATGGCAGCAGTGTTCTGGGACAGGCACGGTGTTTTGCTAGTGTACTTTATGCCTCAAGGAATAACGATCAACTCATTTGCCCACTTCGCAACTGTAGGGAAGCTCTAAGAGCATTGCAAAACAAAAGGCGCAGCATGCTGTCAAAAGATGTTTTGCTCCTCCACGATAACGCAAGGTCTCACACCTCTCGAATGACTCCGCAGTTAATCGAATCTTTGGCTGGGAGGCTTTAGAACCATGCACCATACAGCCGGTAATGACTTCACACAGCTCTGGGATAAACTATTTATTACTCAGTAAGAAAATCATCAAAAAAATATTCTATCACAATTAATTAGCAAAAGCATCCACAGATTTCAAGTCTCTTTCACTGCAATGTTTCATATATCTCGCATAAAATAATGTCCTAATTTGACACTCTAGAGGAAAGTCCTATACATAGGATACGTATATTAGGTGTTCACTCTCGGTAATTCCACACCGAGTCTGGTTGAGTACGCTGGCTAAAAATCCGCAGTGTAGTTGCTCCTTCGCAATTTCCACGGTTCCAAAATCTGCCTTACTTCGCGGACTAATGTATAGCTATATCACAAGTATTTAGAGGGAAAGTCTTCCAATCGCGGATTTCTCACGTAAAGTTTCTCCGGTTCAGAATCCGCGTTAACTCGCGGATTCAGTATCGCTTTCCTATCGTTGATCGGGACTCAGACCATTCCCGGATCTCCCCAGTTCGGAATCCGCCATACTTCACGGACTCGCTATCGTTTTTCCCTATCGCTGAAGGGACCTCACCGGCTCCCTCAAAATCCACAGTCTCTTTCTGACTCACTCGTTCCCCTTATATAAATATATATAACCATCTCTCGCCTAATCATCATTCTGTGATCTATTGTTCATTTAAACCCCCCTGTCGGTCTGCCCGACTCCCCCAAGGGGGCCAATGGCCGGTGCACATTGAAGTTTCGTACCCCTGTCGTCAGAATCGTGAAACGAAACACAATGCGGCATCTTTTTTGAGGCCCGGAAGCCTGGGAAAAAGGTCCAAATCTTTGACCACCCAGTTACGAAATTCCCCCAGCAATTGGGAAATGTCTGGAATTTTTCCCGTCTTCTCAATCCTCCCTTTTAGAAAAGGGAAGAGATCCTTTACCCAAAGCAAGACCTTGGTCCGAGTGATTTTCCCTTTTTTCCGGTACCGGAAACACAGTCTTGGAGGGCTTTCAGTGACAACGAAGAGTTAAAGGGTCATGAACTTTTGGCTGCCCAACCAGGGGGATTCTTTAAAGGGGGGGCTTTAAAAAACGGTTCAAAGGGTTTGACAAGGCATTAATAACCGGCAACTTGGGAAAAATAGGAAAAGTAGAATCCTAAGATGGTTTTTGAAAAAAAAATATTGTCGTTTTTTTTTTAAAATAAACGGACCTTACTTAAAAAACAGCCCTCATATTAAACTTTCCCCCGAAACTTCAAAAAATTTCCGGCTGACTGAAATATAAATCAATGTTAAACTAACACAGTTAGGGTTAAAAGTCAAAACTTTTCAGAATCAATCATATTTCAGAGTAACATATATATTTATATATATTTAATATATATTTATTATAGTAAGAGTAAAAACAATCCATACCATCAAAACCTCTCAGATTTTCAATGAAGACATTTGAATGGTTGTTTCCAACCATTATTGTCACTTTCATCAAAGCGGCAGAGCATGTTACGTCATACGTCACTGAGAAAGAAGAGAAAAGACACCATTTACTTATAAATATAAAAGTTGCAAAGTTCTTAATTTACATATCTTTAAATTTCTAATATACTTCAGATTTTAAGAAGTAAAGAAAAACGTTAATATTATATATATAATTATATATTAACAATAAATATTTCACAAAGGACAAAAATTTACATTGTATACAATATTTACAAGCAATAAACAATTGTTTTTCTGCTCAAAAAATATTTTTTTAAATACACTCAGACAAAAAAATTAGCACACCAAAAAGGAGCAGTCAAAATGAAACGAAATTTTTCATACGTAATGACTATTTTATGTAAGTAAAGTTTGAAAATCAAAAAGGGAAAAAAATCATTTATTTAAAAAAGGGAAAAGAACGGAGGATTTTTACCCTGTTGAACCCCTCCTTTATATATACCGAATGCACGATGCGATACGATCGGACATTGAGGGATACAAACTTGTATGATGTCTTAAGACATTTGTTCCCTATTTTCTGTAACCTTACCTCTGTTCGTTAAACCCGTGGGGGAAACCCCCTGACCCCAAATGATCCCGGATATGCTCGAATGGAGACAAATTTGGGATGGACAAAAAGAAGGGTAAAACAAGCGAGACAGTTTGTAACACCCCTTGCCGTGTGAGGCCGAGCATTTTTTGATGGGGCTCCGGGAATCCGTTGATAAAAGTGGAAAACACATGTCGTTGCAGGATCCCCGGGAATCCCAAATGGTTTCGATCCCAGGATAATACTGGGACCGTATATTGTGAAAGGGCCCCCCAAACCCAGCACGGCTGTGGATCGGTTTATCGCGTAAAACAAAGGCGGGAGAGGCGTTCCCCGGGGTCTCCAAAAACCACTATTGTCAAAAGCGAGTTTGGAACCGGATTCTTCATAAAGACGACCTGGTTCCTTTTCGCCGGGGTTTTTTCGGTTTGGGCACCCCCAAACGGTAGCGCGATGGGGGCTGAAAGGGGCAGTACACGTAATGGGCCCCGCGATCCCGAATGCCCTTTTCACCCAGGTGCCTTCAATGGTTTGAAAAACCGGGCCCTAGTGAAGGGCTACCGTACCACAGGTGTTCGTTGAAGCAGTTGGCTGTATGTGTGCAATTCTTACTATGTGGCGGTCTTCCCGGGACGACTGGTCTGTTGAGGACGTCCTGAGACGGTCTTCTTTTAAAGACACCCCGATCAGGTCCCAACACCTCCCTTAAAAGACAATCAAGGGCCTGATGCCCGCCTTCACATCCTTTATGACATCTGTCCCCACGATTTTCGCATCCAAAATTACGACCACCCGGATCAACCAAAACCCCAGGCAAAAAGGGGGTTACCCCCTCTAAGCCATCTTTTTTGTAAAAAAATTTGGGTTTAAAAAAATTGTATTACTCTGATAGCCAGCTTTTTATTTTTCTTCTTTACATAACGATTTTATTTTGAAGACTATATAAGGGGCCCCAAAAAGCATCTCCCCATTAAAATTTTTTTTTTCCCTGGTCGTTTCCAATAATATTAACGCATAGCTCTGAAATGTTCATTGGTAAAATATCAAAAATGAAATATTATAGAAGTGTTAAGTTATAGTGAAATGTTAAGGTAAAACTACCTTCGGAGTACATTTTTTGAAATATATAAATTTTCAACTAAATGAACATTTTTTTTTATTTGAAATGGGAAAAAAAACTAGGGAAATTTAATACCCCCAAAAAAATTAAAATAATTTTGGGTATAAGAATTTTGAGGAGAAAATTTTTGTGAAAAAATTTCATTTGGTAGACCTTGTATTTAAAATTCTAACTAATATATTCAAATAATCTTTATACAGTACATGAATAACATCATTATCTATGCTTAGAGCTATAAAATTTGTAATACTTTTGAAAGTTTTTGAAATGTGTCACTTTTTATGCAAGAACTAGTTTTTTTACAAAAAACTATTGTTAATTTCTCACAAAAAGTGGAATAAAATACGTAAATATATACTCAGAGATTAGATTATTTTCTATACTACAGATAAAACGAAATAAAACGTTTTCTGAAAATTTCAATTCAATATTTTAAAAAGAAATTTGTAGTGAACTTTACCGTGAAGCAAATAAATTAAAAACGTAGTTTCTAAAAAATGCTTTTAAAAGTTTTTTAACAGAAAAAAAAAAATTTCCCTAATTGTACATTTTTTTTCAACTCATCATTTTATAGGTAAGTTCTTTAGCTTCATGTTTAACCAAATCGGCTTTTTTTTTTTAACCCTTTTTGTTTTTTTTCGGGATTTTTATAGACTATAACAATTATCACTTTTAGTAAATTTTGATGAAAAATTGCAATTAGGATCTTTTACACAAAATTCTAATAAATGCATTCAAGTAATATTTATGCAATACATAAAAATAATATCTTTATATGTAATAGGAATTAAAAGATTTGTAATACTTTTGAAAATTTTTTAAATATGCCAAATGTTATGCGAAAACTCGATTTTTTGAAAATATTAACGATTTTTTTTTTATAAAAAAATTTGTAATAAATATATAAAAGGTTTTGAGTTTGATTCATAAAACACAGATGAACTAAATAAAAACATGTTCTGAAAATTTCAATTCAAAATTTTTAAAAATTTTTGTTTAGGGGGTCTTTTTCCTTTTTTAAACAAATTTCCCGGGGCTAATTTTGCTGTATCCTCGCATCTAAATATCAGAAAAAAAAAAGAATAATTTTTAATCAAATGTTGGGGTATAAAATAAAAAATAAAAAAACTTTTGAAAATTTTTCCAAAAAGGGGTTTAAAGTCTTAAGAAATATAGGATTTAATTGTTACAAAAATAAGTTGTATTCCTTATATATACTACGATGTACTGTTTTACTTGATGTAAGATACAGAGGTATTAATTAAAAAGAGAAATATTTCACGCAAAAGAATAATTTAATTTAAAAAAAAGGCCCAAATTTTTTTTTTTCCACGTCTAAACTTGGAAGAAAAGGTCTCAAAATCATCACTATAGTAGAATTTTGGGGTTTTACTTTCCAAAAACTTTCAGGCATTTGAGAAAGGTACTGCGAAATAGTTCCTCTTGTTGTTCACTAGTAGATTGGCCTGAATCCCTAAACATTGAAGCCTTCTAAAATATGTTTATATTTTCTTGCATTAAGATGTGTAAAAATCATAGTTATAATTTTATGTATGTAATACATTTAGAAAATATTAAGTAGAAAATTATTTTTTCATGCAAGATTTAACATTTGATTTGAATAATTTGTGGAATACAATGCTCCATAAAAAATATAAAAAAATTTTGAAAACAAAAAAAAGAGAAGAAACATAAAAAAAAAAATCATCACGTAAATAAAATTTTTTTGATCATATAATAAACAAAGTGAATAAATGTAATGCTTTACATCGAGATTACAATACAAGAAATACATACCGTGTGACCTAAATCCACGATTTGCATAATCCAAGATTATATTGTCATTTCATAAATTATACTTGGGATAATGCATGCAGAATTTGACCATCCATAAACGCAACATATATATATATATACATACACACGTTGGGGGTAGATAAAATATGAACCGTAGTATTGCCTTGTGTTCACGTGATTGCAATTATACGAGTAGAATTAAAGCTACTTAGAGATTTACCATCACATTGTAATTCACCACACGAATAGCAGAAAAAATAATTTGGTGCTTAAAATACTGAATTCAGGACTTCAGGCATAAATATATTAAATGGATTTGCATATAACGCATTTGCGTGGAAAACAAAACTCATGAAATATTGAATGCATTCATTATGAAATTGCTTGCTTTTAGACAAAAATTTGCGCTTCAAGAAATACATTAAAATTTATATTTCTCAATATTGACACTTCGTGTAATTTTTAAAAAATCTTGCAATTTTTTTTTCCGCTAATTGTACAGTCAAAAACGTTAAGAAATCATAGAGACATCAGTATAAATATTTATAGTTTTTAAATGACATTTTTTAAATGCTTTCTTTCAATAGGAGCATTGTAATTTTCTAATTTTATTTTCTAGAATGCGGAAATATATGAAAGTAAAAAAAAAAGATTCGATAAAAACAACAACACCAATATTTAATTTTTTAAAGGTACAATAAAACTGTAGAAATAAACTTAACACATCAAATAATTAAATACTCAAGTTGAATTGTAAGTTAAAGCACCATAAAATCCGACGTATAACGTGCGCCCCCTTTTTTACGAAGGGGACTCAAATGTAAGTGTGTAATGCTATTATATTTTAAAGTCATTTATTAGAGATATTATCCCTATGCTTTTAAACAACCCTTTAAGTTCATTAGGTACATCATTTTTTTTAATGAACAGTATTCCGATTATATGTAGAAGTCTAGTTCTTTTTTAATACTATTCTCTTTTTTTTTTTTTGAGCTATCATTTTTGTACCCAACGTATAACACGCACCCCTAAATTTCGGTCTTATTTTTTGGTATTAAAAGTGTCCGTTATAAGCCGGATTTTACAGTAAGCAATTATAAACTTTTAGTTTTAAATTAAATATTTTACACGAAATTCCTTTATATAATAAACTGTATTTTCAAAAGAGTTCTTAAAATACTTTAAACGAATAATTAGCTAAAACATTATCTTAACATTTTTTTTTAAAGTGGGCACGAGATAGTTTCCCACGGACACAACATGTTTTTCTTTTTCTTTTTAGTGAAAATTATTTAAACAAATGCCAACCAAAGTTTATAGTTAAATATGAAATAATAAGTTGTTAACCTTTACAAAAAAATTCTTTTTATCTGAATACCACGACAAAGAGAACATTATCATTAAACTTTTATCCCAAATTCCACCTCCCTAACTATTTTTTTATTTAAAATTCTTTGGTGAAAAACAAAATAACTATGTGTACAATTACATATCATATGTTGTTTATAAAACAAGATTTATACATTGTAATTTACTTTGCGGTGAAATTCCCGTGGGTGTAAGTAAGAAGAAGAAAAAAATACCCATCCTTTTATTGAAAGAAAATTTCTTGACGAAGAAAGAAAAAACACTTACGTCAAGTTAAATTCCCTTTTTTATTAATTGGAGATATTTAGGGATCAAAGAAAGAAATCTCAACTTATAGATTTAAATACTTGAGTTCCTGCGTAAAAGAAAAAAAAGAAGGTAATAAGACGACATTGCGTGAAATGCATTCCTCTTTTCCTCCTTTTTTTTACTCATTTTATTTTTAATCGTTTCCATCGTCTCTAATTAGTTGAGATAGGAATGCAATTTCAGTTGGAAGAAATAAAACTTCAGCATGTCGCACAAACACTTAGCGTAATTTCACCACAAGGATGTAAAACAATTCGATGCAGGCTTTTTGAATAATTTTTATTGATTCGAAGAAGGAATTTAAGTAAGTTTGATTAAATTAAATGTTTGTTTCGATATTATCCTGAAAAAATGTCATTCACGGGTTGAAACTTTTGTCGATTTAAATATGTGCATGAAATAATTCGTTCGCATGATTTAAAATTAACTGAAATAAATTGTATTAATATTTAGATCGTACCTCAATTTTTTCTCTTCTATATAAACATCATATAAAAGCACAAAAGTAAGATTATATGTATGATAAAGCTTCAAAATATCTCAGATTTTTTTTAAGTTTAGAAGTCATGCAAACAGCAAAACAAATTTATATATTAGCATGTGATCTGTTCCAAAATATATGCATAATAATGTAATATCACTTAATCACATAATATGTAATATCACTTAAATTTTCTCTCGAGGATTTTAATAATTAATTATTAATTTTAATTCATAATGATCTTGAACCCTCCAAGATTTTTCATGATAATTAATTTTTATTTTAACCTCCTAACGCGGGAGCTAACCATGATTTTATCTTTCAAAACACTATGCGTTTTTAAATGAGGATGATGTAATCTTGCATCACCCACGTACGAGGATCAATTAGAAAAGCCTTTACTGGAAATTATATGATTTCAATAGCTTTTGGTTGACCATGACTCTTAATAGACAAGATCTAGGGAGCAAACAAAGGCTGCGTTTGTGAATATCCTATAAACCGAGCACATAAATGTCTTGCTCTCTGTGCTGTACTTGGTATCTTTTTTTACATAGCTAAATAAATGCGTATTTAAAAATACCAAGCCTACTCATTTCTCAATGAATGCAACAGTTTAATTGATTTCATCCCACAAATTGCCATATTACGTTAAAAATACCATACGTCAAGCCAAATTATCACACACATATATATTGTACAAAAGAATGATGGTTAGTAATAAATATATTACACAAATCCGAAGGAGATAAAAATCTGAAAATTAGAAGATATCTATTAAAAGAATAAGAAAACACGAAAAAAATCAAAGGCTCTCAAAATGTAAAATTACTAAATTTTTTAAAGCTATCACATACTTAGAGGTGTGATGTAGAATTAAACGTGCTTTATAGGATCCTAAAATTCCCCTACAGCAGAAAAATTCATACTTGATAGTAAAATAAAAATAAATGATGCAGGAATAAAAACCAAAATATCTAATATTAGCTAAGCCTGTAGTATATGCAAGCAGGCCACGATAGCCGAGTGGTATAGGTATCGGATCGTGGCTTGCCTTGTCTCGAGATCGAGCCCAGTACCACTTAAGACCCGCCGTGCAGGGAAGCGATGCACGTTAAATCTGTCGAGAGCTGAAACGTCCTCCCGTTGGTAGGGTGTGGTAGTTCGGAGAAGGGGGTGTCAGCTCAGGTGTCGTCCACGTCGCTTGACCATGGTTCAAAATTACGTGGTCCGTCGCCAAAAGCCCTCGTGTAGCTGAACAGTGCGACGTTAATATTCAATCAATCAGATATATATATATATATATATATATATATATATATATGCAAAAGCAATCGAACAGTATTCATATTATATAAATGAGACAAACTAGAAATTATATTATTTAACAATAAAAATAGTAACAAATAGAAATTAACTACAAAAAGCATCAAATTTTTTAAAAAAACGTACTTCAAGATTTCAAATGGTAAAATTCATAAAATTAAACTAAATTTACAAACGGAAAATGAGTAAGCAAACAAGAAATAGAAGTGACAGTATTAACTGGTTACTCTCTCTAATAATCCGGTTGGGTGGCGTGGTTGGTTTGTCACCGGTCTTCTGCACCTGAGGTTGTGGGATCAACCCCGGCAACAGTTGGTAGATTTTTATGATAAAGAAAATCGACAGCGCTTATGTCGTATAGTTATGCGTTATCTAAAATATTCCTTGAGTTCTTGTTCGGCTTGGGTGCTCTCGGCAAAATTAAAATTTCTAGAGCACAAAGTTCGCATTGTCAGAGCTCAGGTGCAAAACTGGGTGTCAAAATTTATACTGGTAATTGAGATCGCCTATATAGCACCGCACTAAAAAGTGATACCAGATCCTGAAGAATGTACTAGGTTCTGCTAAAAGGTTAAATACCGATTCGCAGATCCATTAAAAAAAACTATTTCTAGTAACGGCGCCATCTATAAAAAATCTAAAACTATTCTAAAATATTCAAGAAAAATTTTAAAAAAGAATTTAAATAAAAGAATAAGTGAAAAATATATTAAGAAAATAATGTGTATAAAAAATTAGTAGAGAGAGAGGATAATTACGTGCTAAACAGTAATTATAAAACTTTTTGCAATTATTAAGTTATATCAGGGGCTCTTAACCCCGTGCCTGAGGGCGCCAAAGTGCCCACGAATCTATTTTTGTGCGCCCGCAACTGTCTGCTATATGTCATATCAATATCAACCGTGGCTAACTCGCTACCCGCCACAATTTTTTTGCGTGGCCGTGAGATTCATCATGCTCTTAGAAATAAAATATAAGCCGTAAAATGGTTGTACTGCCAACACTGTTTTGTTGCACATTAAGAATTTTCTCAGTGATTTAACTTTTAAAACTGATTAATCTTTATCTTAGGTTTTAATCCTGTTTTGATTTCACATATTTATGTGAATAATTGTTTTCAACAACAAACACAATTAAATCAACAATCAGATCTTGATTTAACGATAACAATCTCGAAGATGCTATAAGATTGTGAGTATCCTCCTATACACCTGACTTTGAAAAATTACTGGATAATATGCAATGCCCAAAATCACATTAAATGTAATTGCTTTGATTTTTTTTGTCACTTTTTTCGTGTAGGATACTGTTTTGTGATGTCCATGATTGCCATAAAATAAAGAAATATTAAGATCCGTTTCACTTTTTTTGTACTGTGCCCGTCACCAATTTCCTGTTTGTCATATGTGCCCAGACTGGGAATACAGTTCAGAACCCCTGATCTGTGTATGATCAGTAACTAGATAATTATTTCCAAAAAATGTAATTAAGTATTTATATATTTCCTACTCATCATGAATGCCTAAGCATTCTCTGCTTCTGATTCACCAAAAAGAGAATGTAGCTCCACTGAAAGAATATTTTACTCTTACAGATTCAAAAGTCTGTCATTTTTATACATGTATTCATATTGCGAATATTATTCGTGAACTATAAACTTCTTTTTTTGATGCAACTGTGTGACTTAAATATTTTCGTAATATAAATAATATTTTACCTTTGATAGATGATAAAATATTATTTTTTTAATTAGCGCATCTATTAATTAGCATGTATATCGACTATCCTAATGCATCATCTTTTTCAATTTACGTAACTTTAAAAATCAATTATATGTATATATACATACATATATATATATAATATACATATATAAATATACATACATACATATACATACATACATACATATACATACATATATATACATACATACATATATACATACATATATATATATATATATATATACATATACATATATACATATATATATATACACACATATATATATACACATATATATATACACACTATATATATATATACATATATATATATACACATAATATATATCATACATATACATTATATACTACATAATATATATATACATACATATATATATACATACATACATATATATACATATCATTATTAATATACATATATATATACATACATATATATAATACATATATATATATATATACATATATATATATACATACATATATATACATATATATATATACACATATATATATACACATATTGATATATATACATACATATACATACATACATATACATACATACATATACATACATACATATACATACATACATATACATACATATACATATATATATATGTATATGGGTCCAGAATCTGGCAAAATAACTTATTTATTGTACTTAGATTTAGTGCGGGTTCTGCATTTTTGAGTGCAATTTTTAGGTAAGTTACCTCTATATTGTAATGGATTTAGACCTTCTATCCATTATTTTCTGTAGGCATTTGCTCAGTATTATTAACATAAAGGGAGAAGATTGGCTGGGCACAAAGCATGTTCAACCCCACTTTTATATAAATTATTTTATATATAAGCTGTCCTAAGTCAGCAATGTTTATAATACTGCAGCAGCTATTTTTTAACTTTCTATTTCTCAAATATCCTTCAATGTATGGTTTTCTTAGTGTCCCTGTATATTTCGGTTTTGATTGATAAAGGTTCATCTCTCATTTGTAGAGAATTTAGACTATATATATATATATATATATATATATATATATATTGAAATCTGGTATAACTAAAACATAGTTAACAGGTATGCGAGGTAGAAATCATAAAGTACTAAATAATCTTCATTCAAAGCTATCAAAATAATTGACGAGTTTTTTTAATTAAATATAACTATAATTTAATCAGCATTCCTTATAACTAATTATTTGTTCATAAGAAATAGGGACATTTCTAACAAGTTCACGTTCTTTAGCGATATGTTAAATTACTCTAAAGGAAAGTAAACTTAACATTAAAAAAATATTATGATATATAAACTAAGATAAACAAGTAATTCAGAGGAATTACAAAAGATAAAATTTTCCTACTAGAAAAAGTATATGAAATTTTTTAAAATAAAACAAGCCTTTGCATTTATACTAACTTGAATTGTTTTTCGATAACTAAAAACCCTTTAATTTACAGTAATATTAAAACTTGTATCAAGTTTGACAAAAAAATTAAGGTGAGAAAAAGTACAAAATATAAATCCTGTTATATTTTTAATGACTTAAAATTTGAAGAAAAATTCATATTGCGTAAAAATTTAACTATTCAAATTATCATTTGAAGTTAATTATTTATAAAAAAAATACTAGCAATTATTTTAAAAAATATAAAAATTCTATATAAAGGTCAATAAGAAACCTAAAATAAAGAATTATTCAGAAATTACGTTTACATGAATTAAAATTTTAAAGAATGAAGTTATTTTTGAGCATTGCTGTTATAGTTTTCTTTTCAGTAAAATATTAAATAAAACAAAAGCATTATCCTGATATTTTTACAAAATAACGAGAAAAAAAATGTATTTTAAATTCTTTTTTTTTATACTTGATATAGCTCAAGGAAGAAGTATTTTGAAATAAATAAAATAAACAAAATTATTATTATTCGATATGTTTTGAATGAAAAAAATTTTAATACAAATTAAAATACAGAATTATAAACACATTTAAGGGGATTAACAATTGAAGACCATTATATACAAAAACAGCTGAAGAAAAAATTAATCGATGTTTATATTTTTAAAAGCAATATAATAAAAATGTATTTCTGACGATAGCAAAAAATTAGTTTGGTAATTTTCCATTACAAAAGTTTTATAAATTAAAGAATATAAAAACAACATTTTTAAGGTAGTGAATAAAAAATTTTTAATTGGGAAGACAATTTAATGGAAATGTATTTATGACGATTGCAAAACAAATGGTTGAGTAATTATCTATTACGGTGATTTTATATACGAAAGAATTAAAAAGCTCAGTGTTTTACAATAGCGTATTAAATAACTCTATAAATACCACCAATGTTATTTTAATGTTGTTAACTTTATGGATGCATTTAAATATATTATATTTATGATATAATTTCTATATATAAAGCAGTATCAACTATTTCTCAAATCTCTGCTTTTAGCTTGAAGATTTGCTAACAACTAGTAAAAAGGAACTACTTTTAACTTTAAATTTTTTAGTGTTATTTCTGTGATCGTCCCAAATAATCTTTAAGAAATTATACTCTTACAAGTTTAAGTATTAATTTAACTCTTACTCAATTCCTTTAATTCTTTGTTGTACAGAATTTCAGTCAAGATTTAAATAAAACGGAATTTAAAATTGCATTGGAAAACAACAGGTTATGTGGATGAATTCTAAAACGCATACATACATATAGAACATTGAGAAATAAAACGAGAAAAATAATCTCAGGCTGCTATTTTTTTTATGTGTCTAAAGAAAGTGATGCGTGTGAATGCTGTATCAAAGCCTGTCTAGAAAAAGAAAAATACCTCACAAATACCCATACATTTCACTTTGGGACATTCGCACACCACTAAAAAGCTATTGGACTCAAAAAGATCCTCTTGATTTATCGTCTACGGAACAGTAGTCCCGTTTTCACAAGTGTATACATTACATAAAGTAGCTTACAATTTCCATTTCTATAAGAACAGTCGAAAAGAACTTCAGCGATACAATGCGTTTGGGTTTCACCAAAAAAATTAAATAGTACGAAAAGTTTTCTTCAAAAAATGTTGAGCGGTACAGTCCAGCTGTCACAAAAATGTGACATCTCTGTCCAGTGAAAAGAAAAACGCACTCGGCATGAAAATCTGCTCATAGAAGGTTCTTTTCAAGAAATTTCGACTAAGGTTTTGATATGGATTTAAATTGACATTTCCCAGATGGAAAGCTGGTAAATTCTGCAGTTTCAAAATTGGAAGAAGAAAAAAATGTTTTTCAGTACTTGACTAGAATTTTGATAAAGTGAGAGTTGCAATAATCCAATTTCGTAATAAGATTTGAAAAGAGTTAGTCCAGGAAATTGAAAATATTTTTTGTTGCGGTTTCATTTATGTCTAAGGAGGAGGGATATACTATACTGGAGATAGATCACATTGAATTTATTACTATTCAACCAATAGAAGAAATGAACTTGAAGCAACTTTTTATTTTATTTTGGTGATCTTTAATTTTTCTTTTCAAGTTTCTTCTGTCCTAATTTTATTTTCTGTATCAAATCATTTTCTATTGGGTAATTTTTATAAAGGGAAATCAATTCGAAATAAGTTAGAGACTATTTATATCAGCTCAGCAATTTTAAAATTACAAAAAAAAAGCTTTTTTTAAAACATTTTATTTTAAGAAACGAAAGAAAAAACTTCAATTATCTCCTATATTTTATTTTTGTGTATTTTGATAATTTAAGTATATTTTTACTACGAAATTCATAAAGAACTAAATAAATCTAAAGCTAAAAATATAAAAGAATTTAATTGTTTTGTATTGATAAAAAGCTCGCTAAATTTATTTCTAACTCAAAAGGCCTGCGACTTAATTTGCAATATTTTAGAGTTAAAGAAATGGATGTATTTATTTTTTTCAGTGTAGTCAATGTTTAGAAATTTTCAAATGTATAAATTGAATTTCTCGAATATATAAATAACATATAAATATTTATCTTTAAAATGTTCTTTACTTCTTTATTGAATATTCGCATAGATTTTCAAAAAAGTAAAATTAATCCCCCTTTCTGTTAGTTTATTATGTTTAAAAACTTAATTTAATTTTATATATATTCCTACCTTAGAAATATAATCTGAAATTTATACATTTTTTAAAAACATTACAATAATTTGTATTTGACTGGGATAAAAAGGATGAATTCTACATTTATTCTCTTAAAACATTTCCAATGCAATTTATTCTAAAAATCACATTTACATGCATATATTTGTAATTAAACCCTTGAGAAAGAAACCTTTTACTATTATAGTTTTAAGACCTGACTGTTGAACCGTGATTTTAAAAGCATAAATGGATAATTTTCATGATATTTAGTGTCACTTTAGACTAGACTACATGCTATAATTGTTTTAAGGACACATTTTGGAAAAAATTTTAATATAATATTTTGGCAAAAATTAATTTAAAATAATCTTTTTCAAAATGTTCTCTTTTGTGAAAAATGCTTCTATTATAATAATATTTTGCCTGTAATAGCTCAGACCTCTTTACAGAGGCTCAACAATGATTTTAGAAAAATTCACATTATTTTCAGAGTTACAACCCATTGAAATAATTATCGGTGTTTTTATCTTAAAATTTTCCCCTCTGTTATCGTAAAATATGGATAAACCCACTTCTAAGTTATATATTTCAAAAATTCTAGTTGAGCCTCTGTAGAGAGGTCTGAGTTATATACAGGTAAAATGTTATTATAATAGGAGCATTTTTCACAAAAGAGAATTTTTTTTCAAAATGTTCTCAAGTTAATTTTTTGCCAAAATATTGTATTTAAATAATTTTTTTTGTTAAAATGTCCTTAAAAGAATTTTATGCATGTATTCTAATCTAAGTGACACTAAATATCATGAAAATTATACATTTAAGCACTTTTGCAAAATCACGGTTCCGAACGTAGTCGGATACCTTAAGTAAAAACAAATTTTAGAACTTTCTATCCCTCATTCAATTTCTATGAAGCGGAAATCTTAAGTGAACAATTACTAAACCGCAACACTTTCAGCCTTTGAAATATCAGTGCATTGTTTGATCTCAGAAACAAGTTCCGTATGCTCTGATTATGTGTAGGAAACCTGTTATGCTTTTCTTTTACAAAGTGACTTTTAATTCCGAGGTTATCAGCTGAGAGACACAGCCCACATTGTCAGACAACTCCCTCGCGACTCGAATCGGCTGTGATCAGCCTCTTTGTCCTAAGGTGAGAGGGTTCGTGGGACGAAAAGTCGTAGTTACTGACCCTAATACCTTATTCCGCCCTTCTTAAATCTGTATAACTCGCCTACGTCAGAAAAGGTTAACTGACTTTAAGGACGTGTAGTAGAGCCAAGACTACCGGCTGACCCACTTAATTGGATATAAATGAAGGACATTGGTGTTATGCAAATGGCGAACAAATTTAGTCACATTCGTTATTCTTCAGGGAAGTAGTGAGTAGTGGGAATAATTTAAGAGTTTATTTGCATTCTTGATACATCTTGCCTTTCGACACTGTAGGAACAACGATATTATTTGATTTGTTAATGTGTTAGCTGATTTATGTTATTATCAGAATTATTCAGAATAACTTAATTGTATTAATATCAAGTTGCTCTTTTGGCAATACAATATGGTAATAGTTTTCCACTAGCATCTTTTAATTGAAGGCTTATAGCATTTAAAGTTAAAATGAAATAGTTATGCTATTCATTAGTAATGAAACATTATATTGAGTGTATAAATTCTTTGCAGAACTCCTATAATAGGGGGAAAATGCCAAAAATAATATAAGTCATTTAATACATTTATGTAACAAATTATATCAGTATAAGGTATCTAAGAATTGAAGTTATAAACATAGTAATATAGAACGTAAATAGAGTCTCACAACTGAAACATAAGCCTTTGTTAGCTGGGCAAAAACATGTATTCTGAAACGTAGAACTTTTTTAATTAAATGGGACCCCTTTTTAAATGATATTTCTTATAAAAATAAGCAAGAAATATATATTTGGGTAGTTTCACATTATATTAAACATCAAAGTTACTTATAATGTTTTGCAATGTACATCAAAGCACTGCCTAAATTACACATGACTATTATATGATTTGTTGGAATAAAAATATTCACCTCAGACTTGTACGTGCTATCAATTCGCATAAAACTAAACTATTAAAAAGAGGAATTTATATTTTTATTGTGTTATTAAATATAAAGTAAATTACATGCGAGCAGCACTTTTAAAGTAGTTTCTTAGTTATAGAAAAAAAGGTTATTCTCCTCTTTACTTATTATCTTAAAACCTCGCTTTGATTTAAGCAAAAAATCTAGCTTTGTAGAACTAATATCGAATTTTAGAGGCTTGTCTTATTTGGGTTTTATAAAATAATACTAATAGAAATGCCACTATCCACTGAATGATTTATATATTATTATAATTTTCTATGTGTCATAGATTCGCATTTGTATATATTTCTGTTCAGCATAGGTCTAATTCAATCCATATTTTACCAAAAACATAAGTATCAATTAATATCTACAAGTTCGTATACATTTTACGAATCAAACACTTCAGTTTTAGTGTTAGTTTTTCATATTTGACATAATTTCAATTATCTTTTGAATTTACAACTCAAATAAATACCTTTTAATATTTTTGAAACGCAATATAACATCATAATTGAAATATTGAGTTTCTCAAATCTTCCTTTAAATCGAAAGTTTATATTGATTTGAAAAATATTCAAAAGAAAAAAATTATATGTAAACATTTGCTAGTCAATGATTAAGTTACTTAGGCGACGTATTAACAGTTTATTTTGATGTGTCCATGTCTTTCAATAATAAATTAATGTACTTCCCTTTTTTAATTACAAATTGTTTTACAAAAAATTTCCTTTTTTACATTTTAATATATGTACATAGAATATTTAAGCAGCTGCATATGCGTGCATTCCAGAGATAAAAATAATTCATAAAACATTAAGGAATTAGGAAAAATCATCAAAAATATGTATGTATGTATGTATGTATAACAAAATTCAATAAAATTTGACCAAAATGTTTAACAAAATGATTATACATTTATTGATTTAAAGTTTTTCTAATTAAATACTAAATCAATATTTATAGATTTAAAATTTTGATTTTTAACGATGTGTAGTAAAATTAAATCGGTAAGAAATTACTATACTATTAGGAATGTACATCATCAGTTTGCTTACTTGACTACTAGTTTGTAAAAACTTCGTAACAGTTAAAATTCATCATTAATCATAACCCTGAGAAGAATGACATAACTAAAAGTTATTTTTTCGCCTAAAATGCATCATTATTTATAAATTTTAAAAAGCCCCCCTCAAAACTGCTTTTAACATTAAAAACATTTTTCTCATTTTAACTATAAGAGGTAAAGAAAAAATATTTTGGTATATTATAGTAAATTACAAAATTTTCATGCTTTAGTATATGTACACTATGAAATTTTTCTCGCTCAACGCTTCATTTTTATAATTGAAGACTAAGCAGTTAAGAAAGTGTTTGAAATTCCAAAATTAATTAATGGATGCATAAATGAAATTTTAAAGCAAAAACATTAAACTATTAATAATTAATACGATTTTAACAAGCCATATTCTTAAGTAAATATTGTTTTTAAATATCTGAGACATAATTGGTAAAAAATTTACTTTATTGATTACGTGTTAGCATAACATAGTTTGCATTAAAAAATTCAGTACTTAATTTTTTATGACGATAATTTCATTTCTTAAATTGAAACCTAAGTTTCATTAATAATTTTAGAAAAACTTTTATTAAATCAAATGAAATGCTTCAAAGCTCATATTTTAAATAACAAGAGACTTGCATACAATTTTATAATAAGTTTTAATTATTTTCTTTAATTATAAACCAAGTAGTATCATCTTTAAAAAACACAAAGAAATTGCATTTATATGTATGTTTTTTGCATAAAATAATAAATTGAAAATACTTTAAAAATCACACTAATTTTAAAAAATAATGAAAATTCCTAAGATATTAATCCCGATTGTACTTAGTAAATTATTCGATATTTTTTTCGAAGGAGTCACTTTTTTCAATTATTGTATATGAAGAAACAAGCATAACCTTACTTTATAATTAAACTTTAATTAAATTTTTGTTCATACTTCATTAGCATTTTGACACAAGCAGTTGTATGCGTAACGAATACCTTTTATGTATTCATTACAGAACAATTAAAAAGAGTTACAAGTTATTTTTATTATTTTTCTCAATTATGATTTCAAATGCAGCAAGCAGAAAAAATTTATGCAATTTTTTCTTAAAATCAATGAATATGTTTTAAAGTGAGATTCTAACTCAAATTTTTTAAATTTTTTATAAGAATAAATAAAACTTATTTATGTAAATATTAAATCAATTAATTAAACATAATAGAATATTTTTATAAAAGGTGGTGGGGGGGGGTGAAACTGTGCCCTCAATTGTAAGAAAAATTAGCAATAACAGGATTAAATTTTAAAGTATTTTTTCTACTGTATTTTTCCACTTTTTAGAATTTTTAGGAAAATAAGTATGTATAAAGTAAGGGAATTATTATTAATTTATGTTCATTAAATTTAATCTGAAAAAACACTGAAGTTGCATGATGAGTGCATAGTAAGAATTAATTGCTGCTAAATCCTTCCATGCTTTTATCAAGAAAAAATTACAAGTTTAAAGTAAATCTTTTGATTTAATTACATTAGAATCAGGCAGTACAACAATTAATTTATTCATTAAGAATCATGTTATTATCTAATTTAGGAGAGAATAGATTATTCTATTTGAAAGAATATTTTGTAGCCCATATGCATACAAATCAGGAAGCATATTTTTCAAAAGAAATCTTTGTTGCAAAAAAGAAACACAAAAATTGCCATAAAAGATAATTAAGTTGTTAAAAACAAAAATGGAAAATATTAAGTTACTGAAATCTTATATATGAAGTTTGGAAAAAGGAGACCAAACTGCAAAAGAATATTAACAATCAAGATGCCAAATCAACAAACGTTAGAATTTTATCTTGAGATTTTAGTTATCTTTCATACAATTGTATTTCTCTAATTTTTGTTTTATATAAAATCACACATCACTTTAAAAGTTTAATGAAGAATAAATGTTACGATCTAGGCAATATTAAAATAGCGACATTAATATAACGATGCAGTCCAATGGTATAATGACAAGTATGGCAATGCGTGTATTGCAATGAACAATTTCGTAACAAATTACAATATGATAGAATTGTTTCTGTCTGCTTTATATAAGTATACAAATGTAGTAAGAAATCAATGCTGAATAAATTGCCCCATTGTAAATTTAAAACCTTCTTACAGTGTCTCATCGATAAACTCCACTAAAAAAATTCAAAAAAATGAAAAGTTACATTCACAAAGATAATATTACATTGATAAGCTGTTTGAAAATATTTTGACAAGAACAGAAGGAGCTCTCAACACAATTCAATTCTATCATAAGATCACCACTGTGCTCCGAGGAAGAATTAACGATTCCTGAAGTCTGCATTGGTCGATAGGTAGACGTCAAATTCACCATCCGACGTATTATCAAGGAATCGACACAAAGAGAAATCCATTAACAAAGCAATCGCCCGTTTAATAATCTCAAAAAGAAATATCCGATACATTTCATCTTATTGGAACTTCCCCCAAGGTTCTACAGTGAACTAAGTCAATAAATATGAAACAACAAGCATCCGTGTTTGCCTTCAACGTATTCGGTAAAACGCTAAATTTTTCATTGAACATACGTTGTTAATTTTGAAAGCACCATTTTAAAAGCTTAGAAATATCATTTATTTTGATTATGAAACATTTACATAAACTTGATATTTGGAATGTACACAGAAAGACTTATACCACTTTCTTAGATCATAATGGAGTTAAAATTTACTTAACACGTTTGATAGGCAGGAAATTGATGGATAAGAAAATGTGAGTGGTTCTTTATGCTACAAAATGGAAGTTTTTAATTAAAATAGATATAAATGATGTTACATTGCGATTTAAACAAGGAATTTATAAATTTATGAATTGTCTACTGCATTAGATGTCGATTACTACCTCTTTAAGAGTACACTAAATGACTCACATTATTGGAATGCTTTTTTAATTAATATTACAACTTTTAAGGTGCAATAAATTCGAAATTCTTATACAAGTTGAGACTCAAAAGTTTGATTTATTTTAAGAATAAATGTTTAAAATTTCACATATTGTGTAGTTCTAAGCAACGCATAAAATCTGAAATTAATTTTCCATGTATCTGAAATGAAAAAAAAATTAGCAGTTCTGATACATAAAAGATAATGCAGTGGTGGTGTAAGTTATTACAAGACTTACAAATGCTGATTAACAAAAATTAATTCAAATTCGTATGAAAAATAGAAAAAAATTTGAATTTTTAAAAAGATTTGTTCACAATCAATAAAATTGATCGCACAAAATAGTTCTTACATTATACGGTCAGAAATTATTCATTTAATTTTTTTTCTATAAGCCTTGTTTGAGAAATTAAAAAAATCTTTAACTTATAATTTCCTCATTTTTGTCTTCATTTACATGTTACAAGTATTCTTATAGTAAATATTTTTTACATACTTTATTAAAATCCGAGTTTTTAATGGTAAAATATAGATATAAATTATAATACATATTTTTGTTTAATTATTTGCTATCACAATTTATTTCAAACCTTTATCCAGCTCATTAAAACAGTTGTTGAACAATAACACCTAGAAAACGCAATTCTATTGAAACGTTTAGAGATATATGTATAAATTTAATAGCACATTCACTCATTTCAAAAATACACATTAATAATCAGACCATGATATCCCTTACAGCATTCGAATATTTCAGTATGCACTAGTTCAAAGAATTCTGAACTAAAAATAATATCAACTTATACTTTTCTTACGACTTCTATTATACAAGCTCTGTAAAGTACAAACTGGCCAGTTTCCAAAACATTTGAATAGAATAGATGACAAACTATTATTCAAGAAAAATTCCTAAATTAAGCAAGGATACAAAGAAATAAACATTTATCAGTAAAATAAAAGTGTCATGTTCTCACTTATCCCTTCTCTAGCCTTTCAAACATGCCTGAATAATAACGAATGAAGATAATAAAAATACTACCTATGAAAATTCTATCTTGAAGCTTGAATGAACTTGTTCTTTTGTGAAAAGGTGGATAAAAATCTCTAATGTATTACAAAAATGTCGTTTTTGTAATTATCGTTTTCTTTTACGTTAATACATAAAAAGAAGAAAATAATAGTAGTGGAAATGACTTTTTAAATAGTAGCCTTTTCAAGAAAAAGGCAAGAAAAAAAAATTAAGATTTTTTTTTCTTTCAGAACAAAAATGATGTGCACTGGATGACAATTACGTAAGATTTCAGGGTTCAATCATATGCTCATTTTGATTTCAACTTAATCTTCTCGTTTTTACTATTTTTAAATATAGTTTTTATGAATTTTTTTTTGTTTTAGTTTTCTTAATTTGTATATCTTTAAAATAAAATAAAATAATTTATATTATTATTATTGTGTTTCAGTAAATAAAACATTTTACGGTACACAAAACGTGCATTTCTAGAGAAAAAGAAAATAATATCATCATTCTTATTGAAATAAAATTCTCAAATTGAGTATAAATTTTTAAAAAAAGAAAAAGATTATATTCAAGTACCTGAATTTTAAAGGAAACATAAATCAGCAATTGCATGTATGATGCATTTAATTTACCAGTATTCTAACACTGATATATTAGATTCATCGTTCTTTTTGGATCCATTTGCACACGATGATACATTACGTAAAATACTTGAAGGAACGTGTAAAGTCTAAACTACCACATTTAGTGGCAATAAGAGGGCATTCTAACATGTTCGCCAAAGTTAATGATGAAGTTAAAATACTATTAAGGAATTTTAGTGCATTGGTAATGAAGAATGCTTGTATGATAAACCATAATAACCATTTTTAATGATTTTTGCAACAGCGAATGATCATCAGAAAGAAAGGCCTAGACACTATACAAAATAGACTAATAACATTATACTTATAGTAAAATATATGGAAAACGATCTAATACACCCAAGAATGGATAACTTTTTTGATTGTCATAACATCTACATATCATCGGATTAAAAAAAAAGTATTGCATCATGAGCTGGGCTAAAGCAGCTGCATATGACTAAACAAATGCCACCGTGGTTATTTATTGTTCTACTCAGCCTGGATTAAATCCATAAATCGAGTTCCTAAGTACTTTCCTTTTGATCTTTAACATAAGATGAAATTTATATACCAAATATAGAAAGAAGGGAAGATCCTATAAATGGTTTTGAACAAAGAGCTATAGAAACATTTGTGTTCGAAAGGAAAAAAATACACTCTACAGCAACGTTTTATGCGAACAAATAGCAAAAAAGAACTAAAATACTTTTGTTTAGAATCAAAACAAATTGTCGTTTATTTTTGGTTTGGAAATCAACAGAGATTCTACCTCTTTTATTTCTCTATTTATAGGAATTCAACCCAACAGTTGATCTTATTTTCTTAAGTTATCGCATAAAAATCGGTGTAACTGGAATGGCTTTTATTGACTCAGCAGCATTCCTCAACAGTGCATTTGCTTTGATTCTTTCTTCCTTCTAAATTTAAATTTATACTATTCGTTTAAAGAGATAACAGTACTTTTATTTTCTATGGGAATTGCGGTTTGAAGATGTGACAGTTCTTTACGCTTAAAAAGCTATAGTTGTCGCAGACAGTTGAAACAACCTCTTTTAAGAAATATTTTATTTGTCTGAAATACTAATTAATTAAACATGGCATATTGAAAAAGAGAATACCATTCCCACCTTTTTCTCCCCTCTTTTAAAGTTATAAATTAAAATATTGTGGTTCTGTATACTTGTGAATTAAATATTTTATTTATATATACTCAAACTTTATTTCTCCGGAATAAAGTTTTTAAATCTAAAACACATCAACGCATCACAACAGTGTTTAAATCTTTTTTTTTCATGCATTTTTTAATTTTTTTTCTATAAAAAATTTATTAGAGATTTTCATATCTCATCAGTACTTCATAACTAAGCAATTAGAGTATAGAAATGTATTTTTAGCAATATATGAGCATAATATTTTAGGTATACGATACTTGAATTCTTCGTTGTTATCCATTTCAGAACACATATCTGGATCTTATTATCTAGGTGCCTAATTATTAACAACCTTATTTTCTTGATAAAATTTTTTTGCTTTAAAGCTTTGCACAGAAATAAGACATAACCTAAAGACTTTTTAAATATAGTTTCTTAGGAACTCTTAATTCAATGTATTAAAAATATTTTTACTCAAAAATAATTTACGATGATAAAATATTGCAATAAAATCTAACATTAATATTGCTTATTGAATGCGTATGAATGATAAATGTAAATGAGCACAATTAGTTCTACTTTTCAGTTTTTATAAAAATGATTTTATGAATAAAAGTATTGAAGGGATTTTCCTTTTAAGAGCTATTAATAGATCTCAATTAACGAATCATAGCAATTATTATTATATAATTGAGTTGCATGCAATAATAAGCACATCAAATAAGCAGGAATCATCAAAATATTTAATTATTTGAAACCATAGAATTTCAAAGGAAGCAATGTTAATTAATATGATTGTTTTAAAGAATATTAAAAGCAAATAGCTTAACTTAAGGTATCCAGCTACTTGCAACAACTTTTTTTTTTAAGAAAAATGGACGAATGAGGATTTTTTTTTAGGTGTTTAGATTTATTTAGAACTTTTAAGAAAAATACGCTAAAATTAAGAAGAGAAAAAGAAATTATTATTACTAAAATGGAAAAAAAATTATAAAACATTACACACAAGGGGTCTATTTAGTACAAAAGGTATATATTAAAAATTAACAGTTTTTAAAAGTTGATGTAATGCTTTGCTATATTCATTTTGAAATGACTTTTAGGGTAAGAGATATTTTAAATTTTACAAAAACTAAAGCACTTTATCTTAGTTGTTATATGAAATTTCTTACAGAAACAGTGATTATATTCACATATGGGACTGTAAATTTTGTATTAAAGCAACGATTGATAAATTTGAAGGTTTAAACACCTACTATTATACAAAACATACACAAATAACTTCAGCTGATTGTTTTCAAAAATTGTTGAGCAATCGCTGTCCCCATTTGAGCATCTTCAAAAAGAACACATTTCGAGTAAAACATTTTAAAGTATGACATCTTTTTAAATAGTGGCAACTGCTTTTACTAAAACACTTGTAGGTTGTGTTCCAGTGAATGGAAAATAATAAACTTAATATTTTTATAAAGCTAATAAGATGACTTATTAAATAAAATCATAAAAAAATTGTCAATTTTCGGCAAAATTCACATTTTTACCTTAAAAGCATGTTATTTTTAATCATAAAATGCTAAAATAAGAAATTGGATGTTGATTGGCAAATATATCAATAAAACTCATGGGAGCATAAAATAGTGATAAAAACCGTATAATTCCTTATAAAAAAAACTACATGGTGCTTTTGATTTCAGTTCTTAACAATTTCTCCTTCTGATATATCAAAAAGAAAGTCATATAATCAATTTTCTTAAAGTTAAGTACATAGGTGCAAAAGAAAATGTATTATTTATAATTCATTAAATAAAACTTATACGATCAGATCATGACTAATTACATGAAAACAGTAGGATTATTCCATGTATATGGCTCTTTCCCTGACGATCAATGCTCAAGAAAAGAGAGAAAGCAGTCTTTGAGAATTCATTAATTAAATACTTGCATCACTTCATTTACCGCCATTTCCTGTTTGCAGTCATCTTAAGCGACCAGTCTTTTTAATAGGTCAGTCGGAGATGGGCACGAAGGAATGCAATATGCCTTGCTATCCACTCATCTGACTCTTCGCAGCAAGAATTATCAAGATTTATCATTGCATCGCATTCAAGGAATTAGACGTCTTAATAGCTGTTGATTACAGTAAATTGACTTTTGACTTCCAATATTTTAATTGATTTTTTATAGATGGGAAAGTGCCAAGTGGAGCCTTTCATCACATTCTACTCTAAATAAAATATTTTATTCACCGCGAAGTCCTTTATTTTCTTTTATTCTAGAAAGGTTTTCTACTGTTGGCTTTCTTTCTTAATCTTTGTTCCGAATTGTGTAGCTTTCGTTTGATTGCCTCTGACAGACCTTTCATGAAAATATCGGTTCTCACAATTTTCACTCAATTGCTTTTGCCACCTTTCAGTTTTCATTTAGACATATTTAAGGTTATTTTTATAAACTCCAAAACGAAATTCCGAGAGTTTTTTTTATTTAAATTGTACTTGAATTGAAATGAAAAATAATCCATAAGATTTTTTTTTTACGTATACAGAGTTTCAGTAAGCTCTAGAAACCCTTAGTAGGTAAAAGAAATTGGCAATCGAATGTGTGCATAGTTGGCATTAAACCATGCTATGTAACGTGCACTATGTAAGTATACAGAGTAGTTTTAAGTAAGGTAATAAAAAATTCAAATAATTATGTACAAGTTGTCCATAAGCTATTATTGAGGTACCTCAACTTTTGATTAAAGAACATGATGAATGATGTTATTTCACACTCCTAAAGTAAAACTCAAAAATTTTTAATAACTCTAAAACATTTAACTATAATAGGCTTTCTACGAATCATAAAGCATCAAACTCATTAAGACGGAACTCAGCCATGTGTATAATATCCTAGAAAGATACACTATCATATTGGTTCATAATTGGTCGTTAGTCCCTGAACATGACCTTTCCCAGCAGAGGCTATGATAAATCAGATGGTCAGATAAATCAGTATAGTATGGCCTCTAAGATCCCCACATATCACACCACTTGACTTTATCTTGAGAAAGAGATATATATATGACAAGAAAATTCTGTATTTAACTTCTGGGTCTTCACTGCATGAACCTAAGCACAGAATCGCTGATGGAATTTAAAGTGTTACACCGCAAACGCTGGAGAACAATAGGCGGAATTTTGAGGTCGTTTTCGGTGTGATACGTACCACGAATGTCTGCTATGTGGAAATTATACAAGTTTCCGCAGGTAATTCAGTAATATATTTTGAAGCATTTAAAAAATTAATATCAATCAACATTTTACTGTAATCTTCAACTGATTAATAACGTTTTAAGTTGCCACTTCTCGCATATAAAACTTTGTGTAAATATAGACACTTCGTATTATGCCAGAATTAAGATGCTGCCAAATATTAGTTTAATATTTTGCAAGAATATAATGTTTTTTATTGAGTGATATATAAAACCACATAGAAACATCTAAACTAAACAATGTGGATTGATCCACTACTTACTAATATTGCAAGAGGGCTATTGGCGAAGGACCTCAAGGTCCAGTGACGAGGAGAAAGATCTTTCACAACACGCCAACGTCAGCACTTTGATCTTAGATTTAAAATGTATCAGCCCTTCTACAAGGTGAGCTTAGATAATCTTGTGTGTGTGTGTGAATATGTAATTCTTAATTTATAAAGTACTGGTAAATTTTGTCTTAAAAGTAAAATTTGTATTGTTTCCACTGTAAATTTATCTCTACAATGCAAACCAAATGAGACATTTGTTGCAATACAAGTATGGTTGTTACAATATAGCAAATACATCAGTAAATCCAAAATAAACTAATAAATTTGACAATAACCTATGAAAAACTTTTGGTTTACTCACTATAGGAAGATAGAATAAGAGGATCATTCTCCCCAAAACTATCATAATTATACTAAGATAAAGACACAGATATTCTAACTAAAATCTAAGGGAATATATTTTGAGCCTCTTTAATACAATCATCTGATAGTAGCATAAAAATATAGCCCTGCCAAATTTCTAGACAGATTAACGTCTCATATTTAGTCTTGGGTTGCTTTTTCTGGTATAAGAAATCAGAGAGTACTCTCTGGGGTACTCAATTCACTGAAGTGCAGGAATCTAGACCACCCTAGAGATTTCGTGTCTGATTAACTGATTTAGTATCAAGGACACTATTTATTGGCCTACTCAAGAGGTAAATACTTACTGCCAAGATATAATTCTTCTCTGAAAGTTAGCTTTTCAACAATAACTTCTTCAGAGTCAGGTCACCGATACAGTTACAATGTAATTCTTTATTATAAGATAAATGATTTATTTGCTTACAAAATTCTTCTTTATGAGAGCGTTACCTACCTTAACTGTCATAAATAAATCAATGATACTTAGATAACTAATATTATTTTATATATTTTTTAAAGTTTTATTTCTAAATGTAACTACTTTTAATACTAAATATAACCCCATAAAATAATTTTTTCGGGACATAATATAATATTTTTAAATGCTACTTAATCTTGAGAATATGGTGAGATATTAATAAAAATAAATAAAATTAAATACCTATTAAAATAGCGAAGAATTTTATTTATCAACATATATATAAATATTTATTTTTCCCATAACTCATAATAAAAATCATTTATCTTTGACGCGGTTAACTATCAATTTGACGATAATTCATGATGATGAGTTTAAATTATCAATTATATTTGACAATAAAACTTAGAAAACGATTATTGCTTCAGTCTTTATTGGTAATGTCCCAACATGTGAATATTTGGTATCAAATATACTTGAAAAACTTTCAAAGGCCAAGGCATTCAAGCTACAAGCATGTAGAATTGTAGGAAAAAGTGGTTTATGTTTGAGAATAAGCCAATAAATGTATTATTCGAGGCGAGAATACTTTAAAAAATATTTCATTCTTTTCGGACTATTTCAATTTAATGGTCGTTTATATTCAAACCTCGTTTCCATTTTATGTTGAGATAACCATTGTTTTTAGTTCAACTAGATCGTTTTTGAAATGGTGACTATCATTTATCTTAAACATCGGCAAACTGTCACTCCTTTCCATTTTCAGCTCGAAGACAATAGCAGAGAACATTCGAATACTTTATCTCAACATTTATTTATTAGCACTTATTCTGGCATTTAAAATGAATTGATAATTTGATTTTCTGAGGGAAAAACAAGAATTAAAATTAATTATATTGCTTCATGTATCAATGCAGATAAAAATTCAAATTTTCTTTTTAGTAACATACTAACATATACTATTTGTTAAAATTTCAAAACATTAGCAAAATTAGGCTGAATCTAGGACAAAATATCGTGCAGAAAAAAAATATATGTTAAATAAAAAAATTTTGCAAAAATTTATGAAAACAATGATATTGTGCTCTTATACACATTATATGCTTCAAAATTGTTCATCAAAATCAATGTTTTCGAAAGCACTAATTTATAATTCTAAATAGACTACAATTATACTAAAATAATTATGATCTACAACAGATTCCTAAAACATGATCTCACACGTGAAAGATTCGAAAAAAGTATAATCTACTGTAACACGAATATGTAATTCTTTTACTTTGAAGAGTAAATTACTATCTACTAAAGTTTTAAGCAGCACAAAATTTCATCAAAAGTCTAGAAGAGAATTTTAACGACTCTAGAGTTTGAGTTAAAAAGCCTTAACTTTTTTCCCAAGAGCGAATTACCCGCTCAAAATGCATGTTACGTTACGCTCTTCACGACTCACAATTCATCAAACTCGGCTTCATTTCCACTAATCAAGCCTTTAAATTGTCGGTTCGCAGTAATTTGAATAAATTTCTCTCCATTGAGAGGCAACAGCGTCTTTTAAACGCATCGTGCCACGAAAATAAATCTTTTCCGCTTCGGAAATGATATTGTCTTTTCTCTCTGGTTTAAATTAATTTTCCAAAAGAACTCTGATTACGAAAAGTTCATCAAATGAAAAAGAGATCCGAAAACACTCGAGCATAGAACTTTACCATCGTTTTATTGATTCAAGAGCTTATTTCGTATTGTGGTAATTTTCTAGAACGAAACTCCTGCTTAAATCCCCAAACAAACAATACAGTGGAATGTAAACGAAATTAGTGTTCGACTAAAATCGACTAAGAAAAGGTGATCTTTTAAGTAAAGGGGGGAAAAAATAGAAGGAATCGGGAGAAGAACAAGATAAAAGAAAAGAAAAAGAGCGGAGGGAGCCGAGCCATCCAATCATTACGGACAATTCCCCGTTTCGTTAGATGAGTGGAGGAAGCTCTGGAGCCTTTTACTCTTTTAACGAAATTCTTAAGGAAAGACTAAGGATTTTATTTCCATTTTTATAGGACGAAGCTCCTGGTCAATGTGAAACGGTAAAAGTAGGCGCTCTGTTCCCGTCAACAACTCTTTGTATAAGTCTCCCGGAGCTTAAACAACCACCTTCGATTCCAGAAACTGTACTTTGGTAATGGGTCACAGTTGGCTTGAGATCGGAACAGAGATCGAATAACCGTAGGTCGTTGATTATCCAAGGGCTAGTGAACCGTCGAGGAGGACTTTCCTCTTTAACGCGGCGTGCATCTCTCGAAGTACCTAGAAGACCACTTACGTTTATTACTTTTATGGCGACTGCACTTGCCATTCGAAAGGGTTTCTCGGGATTAAGAGAGATGTTGCAGCCTTCACCACTACTGCTCCATATGGCGATAAAATATTTCTGTTGCCGGAATAATGTAAGTGGCCCTGGACCTTGTCCATAGAGGATTCGTATGAGAACTTTTAAAAGAACAAAAGAGATGGTACATTCATTTGTTTGAAGAGCCAAGTGATTGAGGGTGACATTTTTTGGCTTTATTTATGTTCTGGATCAAGAGAGTTTGAGCATCAAATAATAATCTTAATCTAAGGATCGTTGGTTTAAATAACAAAAGATGTGATTTTAAAAATCATCCGAAGAAATTAATGTATTTTTTAAATACGCTTAGAGATATTTTTTAAAATATTATAAAATCTCACCTTCTTTTCAGAATTTGCTTAGAGTTACATTATAATGAGGAGTAAAATTATAATATATTTTAGGAATATTAGTTTTAGGATGTTTTAGAATTTTAATTGGGGGATCTGGAATTCAGCAACATTTTAAATATAATAATTTTTACTGATTTTAATTTAGCTTTGAACTGAATGTGTATTAAGCGAATGTATGTTTATTAAAAATGAAGAAAATACTAACTGTATTCGTTAATAAAATATCCCCACCTCATTACTACTTATTTTTTTATTTTCCTGTCATTAATTCATCTATAATAACGTGAAGTCCATACGTAACTTAGTCATATTAGTATTTTAATTTGATAACGTTAACATTAATTATACGGTTTCAAATTGTATTTGTTGGTTTACTTTTTTTTAAATACTACATAAATATTATTATTTCACACATAAAAATGAAACAACTTGCTTTTTCATTTTCTATTATTCCCACCAACTATTTAAAAACATTTTATAGAATAATGAATGAATTCGTTTATGCGAACTATTTTTTAATTAATATTTAGTTAACTGAAATTTCAATACAGCTAAAATATATTAAATTAGTGTCTACTTTTCTGTCATAAGTGTGCAATTGGTATCGCTCACATTTAATAGATAATGACATAAGCACAGTTTTATAAATAACAACTTTTTACTAATTTCACTATTTAGGCTCATATTGCATCGAGAAATGAATTCGCTTTCTCCTCATCACTAAATTATTCAGTTTAGTACACGTGCAGGCTCAAAGTCTGTTTAAATTCAATGTATCTTTAGAAATTGTTTTGCTGCACGGTAACAAATGATAATAAAACTAAAGCGTAATATATACTCCATGCGAATACATGGAAATGCTATTAACCTCTATTCCGTTATGTCTAGCTATAGATAATAATTGTAATCGTTAAATAATGCAATCCTATTACTGAGTAATTTGCTTGATCACTTCAGCGCGTTCGAATTTGGAGTTTAGAGGCTTCCAAACTGCTTAAAGGACTTCATGAAAATAGTTTAATTTCAATTAATTCCCTTTTAATGAATTTGAGCGATCTGAAATCCATTATGCAAGTCACGAAGAGTGAAATCCTTTTTTTGTTTTTCGCTACATAAACAATCAAGCTCTGTATAATTTAGAGTGAATAGCTTAGAATGAATTTGTTTAGAGAATTCTGGCATCAAAACCACGGGGATTCTGGAATGCTATGATTGTAAAAATAAAGAAAACGTTGCTATCAAATTGAGAAGAAAATACTTTAAACTAATTCTACCATTCTGATTGGTTCCTACTGTTGCTAAGGTTAAGGATACAGTCTGTAGCTTGATGCAGAAGTTTCATGGTTAATTTAAGAAGTGAGTATCTCTTTCTAAGTGATGGAGAACAAATAGTTTGTGTTTCAACAAATAATCGTAAAAGATTGTGGTTTCTAAAAGGAATCAAAATATTTGCCTAATGAAATGCGATAACTGTTTGGTATAACTCAGTTTTTCTTACTTATCCCCTTTAAAGCTATATAATTTATGTCAAAAAAATGTTGCGAATTATAAAAACTCTCTTACCACATCAACTACATAAATTTTTAAAGAAACTTTTAGGAATTGAAAAACATTTATATTTTCCAGAATTATTGTTATACAAAATTTCAGTCTTTATTTACTCAGTATATCTTTTGAATATCATTTTATTTAAAGTACTCGTTGAAAATAACGATGTTTAGAATGATGTATAAAAAGTTGTTAAATCACGTCTCTTGGTTGTATAAACAGAAAGAGCAATTATATTCAAAAAAGAGGAAAAGACAGTAAGTAGCAGTTCCTTATTAAGAAAAAAATAGCACTTTTCATTTTTGGAAAAGCTTGAATGCTTTGACAAATAAAGACTGGATATTGATAAGAACGTTATATATATATGTGTATGTGTGTTTCCCTACAAATCAAATCTTAAAAAAAATTAAATCCAAAACACTTCAAACAAAAAAATTGTCTTTGCATTCCATTGTTCTTTAACGTTTTAATTTTACAGTAACTATTTACTTTGTTTTGAAATTTTTTACATACATAAATTATGATCAGATGATATGTACACACACTAATGACAGTTTCTTATTGTGACAGATTTCTAAACTTCATTTTTTTTCTCGATTCGTAAATCAAGATTAAATGACAATATTTTTCACGACACGATACATCTTCTACTTTAAATAACTCATATAAATGTCTATGTATGCTTCTTTGACATATAGATAATAAATATTTAAGCAACACAACCGATATAATCTGTAATTGAATATTGAAATTAATTTGCAAATGAATTATTTTCAACTATATTGTATAATATTTTGCATGTTGTTTACATTGAGAACTCTCTGGGAACCCTAAAACAGATAGGTGAATGAATAAACTTCAAACTAATACATTAGTAAATAACTTAAAACATCTATATACGTCCGGTACAAAAATTGTTTAAAAAAAATTCATGCCGAATACATTTTTTAGTTTATAAGATATAGATTTTTATATTAAGTATAAAAATTCGCCACTATTGAGAAATGACATTATACTAGAAATGAAATAATACACCATTACGTTTGCACATAATTCACTTTTTATCAAAATATTAGCGAAACTTTCATTTAAAAGAAAGACACGCTAAAACTATAGCAAATATTTCATTATGTCTCATCGGATGCCTTTCAAAGAGCACTGAGATGTAACAAATTACTCTATATGATTAATTTTAATGTTTCAGGATTAATTTTTCGCAAATTACTTGCATATTTTACCATTAAAACGCATATTAGTCAAAAGTCAATGCAAATATTTGAAATTTAATAGCATGTTTGTGACACTGAATTATGTTCCATTAGATTAAATTTACAGATATCTAACTATTTTCTTATTTATCCTTTAGTGAAAGTCTACCATTTTAAGAAAGCACATTTAAAAAATAATTTTTCTCATTTCGGTAAATAATTATGATATAACCTCACCTTAAAACTATTCATTTAATTGCTTTATTTAATTTTTGATATCCCACATTTTGATGGAAATTGAATAAAACATATCTGTTAAAGAAGCATAGGCAATACTTAAGACGAAAATATTCATTTTATAGCAATATTACTCAATCCATATGTTGTCATAAAATACATTCAATTAATTTAAAATCCTTTTAATTCTGCGGCCACATCAAACGATTATAGATGAAAGACGGAGGCGTAATCTCTCTTCAAATGTTGTTTTCGTATTGAAAGAAAGGAATGAAACATACGTGACTGCTTGTAAAAGAATCTCTACGACTATTGATTGAACCAGAACAGCAACACAGACATGAACTTTTGCTTGTCAATTGCAAATGAAAATCAATGAGGCGACTTAAATTCCCATTTGGAGCCCAAAATGAAATTGCGTCTCTCTTCTGTGGTGATTACTTTTCCGACCCTCTCTGCATCGCTCAACTTTAGACACTGATGTTATACGACTGGGAGTCTTTTTTCCTAAGCGACCATTGGTTACTCATGCTTAATTAATATTTAATTAAGTTCTGTTTCTAGCTGCAAAGTTTATGTATGTTTCATTTTGCGTTTTACTCACTTTTGCAGTTGGTTTACGTACTTCTGAATGAATTGTATTCTCTTCTTCACAGCATTATATTTGAAAACAAAAGAACTGATTTGTGCAGTTTAGTTTTATTTTAGAGGAATTTCTTTAAAGTAGAATTGTTCGAAGTATAAGATCTGATCTATGGCATTTAGATATAATTCGCTCAATCTTCTTAGAAATGTAGATATTACTTACGCGTTTAAGGCAGTGTTTCTCAAATTTTCAATATCTGCAAACCAATTTACAATCATAGCTTTCATGGCTCCTCCCCTCTTAAGGTATTAGACTACCTCTGGAGCCATGATTTTGCAGAAGTATGTAAATGGATAATATTTATGATATTTAGTGTCACTTAGATTAGAAAATGTATATAAAATTGTTTTAAGAATAGTATTACAATAAAAAATTATTTAAGTACAATATTTTGGCAAAAAATGAACCCAGAATGACCTATTCAAAATATTCTCCTTTTGTGAAAAATGCTTCTAATATAATAATATTTCGCCTGTATATAGCTCAGACCTCTGTACAGAGGCTCAACTGGAATTTTTGAAATATATAACTTAGAAGTGGGTTTGTCCATGTTTTACGACAACAGAGGGGAGAAATTTTAAGAAAAAACCGCCGATAATTATTTCATTGGGTTGTATCTCTGAAAATAATGCGAATTTTTCAAAAATCATAATTGAACCTCTGTACAGAGGTCTGAGCTATATACAGGCAAAATATTATTATAATAGAATCATTTTTCACAAAAGGAGAATATTTTGAAAAAAGGTTATTCTAAGTTAATTTTTTGCCGAAATATTGTATTTAAATCATTTTTTTGTCAAAATGTCCTTCAAACAATTTTATACATGTATTCTAATCTAAGTGACACTAAATATGATGAAAATTATGCATTTATGTTTTTTAAAAAAATCCCGGTTCCGAACGTAGTCGGATACTTTAATAGAATAATGTACTGATTTCAATAATATCGTACTTTGAAGCTAAAGCTATAATACGACTTTAATAATAAACTCTGTATGAACTATTAAAATAAGTATTTAATTTTGCATATAATTTTGCATATGATAAGCCCATGGGGTCATTTGTAATCATTAAACTTGTTCTTAACTTAGTATTGATGAATTAATGGTCAAATATATTGTGCAGTACAAATGTATTTATAAGTATATATTATATCATTGTAAATGTGTATTTTTTATTATCTCAGAATGTATTTTGTTTTGATTTCTTTCAGTAAATTAATATTTTTTATTTATTTATTTATTTTTGAGTGTTCAGTATGCTCGTGCCTCCCTGGTAGAATTCTCACCTCTCCAGAGAGCCTGCTCCACAGTTTGAGAAACGCTGATTTAAGGTTAGAAACTGTAACCGTAATTCAACATTCTTAACACGAATTTCTATGGTCTTAAAACTGTACGCATTTATTGTTGATAAATATTTAAATACGTGTGATTAATTTGGCTGTATCATAAATCCTAATTTATTTAAACATTGAATATAAATTTTCAATAATTTTGCATCAAATAGTAAAAACTTGAAAAGTGCTTTAAATATGAGATTTTTATTTTGCATAAGTTGATATCAAGCCTAACTGTATGAATTAGATAATTAATATATCATTAATTCCAAATTGCAAACTAATTTGAACATTACGAGAACACAATAATCATACTTTTATTATTAAAAAATATATAAACTAGATCTCTTATAAAAAAAAGTTTAAAATATATTTTTTTATTATCTACAAAAAAATAATGCTTAAATATTTTACTCAGCAAAATATATCACTTTTTAAAGAATATATCGATAAATGTAGTATTATAAGTTTTCACATTACTCATTTTATTTCATACGTTCGCGTGCGTTATACTTTCAGACTTTTAAAGAGCTAAACAATATCGAGAAAGCAATAGCACTCAGTTATTTCAATATACATATAGCTTTGAATAAAAAAATATTAATATTTATCTCAATAAGTAAAAAAATTAATTCAATCAATAATATGCAGCAATGTCTATACGGAAGAAATTCGAGTAGTTCAGCAACTTCTGTATAAAGGATCAATATATGTAATAAGCTTTATTTTCTAAGAAATAACGGCCTCAGGCAAAAATTTATTCAATACATTTCACGAAAGGAGAAAAGACATACGTATTCTGGAAATCAAATTTGAATGTTTGTTATAAGTAATTCACTTTCTCAGATATGCCTTCAGGCATACGTGACGAAACAACCAATTTCTGTTACAAATTCTGGTAAACCCGAATTTCGAAAGATTGAAAGTTTAACACGATATAAAAAACATATTCCTTGATCGAATCTAGGAACACGTTTAAGTGAACATGTTCTAGAAAATATCACGCTATTAAATTCTGCGACAGGAAAATTTTTTAGCTTGATTGTTTTTTAAACTCTGTGGAATTTATGTATATAATTCACGAGTCTCTTGCGTAAATTGATGTTGTATGTTCTTTGACATAAATAAATAATATATTAAACGCCTAGAGAAAAAGTATTAAAAAGGTTTGTGTGTGTGCGTGTGTGCATGCGTCCGCGGGAGTATATCAGTTAAATATTTTGTAAAAACGTTTGTATCATTGCAATTTTAGGAGCCAGCTTATATGACAGATTAAATGTATAAATTAACTACGAAGGCAGTTGCCATCAAGTCACAAATTCATAGAAGTTGAAAATATGTTAATTTAAAAAAAAGCTTAAAATGCATATTTATATCAAATATACGATGGAAATTAAATTAAATCAAATGAATTAAATAATCGTAAATCAAAAATTATAATGAGGATACGTTTTTAAAATCGAGAAAGCAACTTTAAATTAATCTTAATTAAATATATTAAGTGCAAAAAAGACAAGTTATCAAAGAATTTTCACGAAGAAAGTAAATGTATAAATTTCGCCAGAATAAGAATCCGGTATTGTGTTCATGCAATGTATGTTTCAGCCCTACTAAAAATTTGAATGTAAAGTTACGAAGATAGCATGTAACTAATAAAGATTTTATCTATCTATTACATTTATTGAAAACTTTATATATTTATTATAAAAGCCTTCTTTTGTTTTACACTACATTTACATTAAAATAAAAATTATGACTATAGAATTAGTACCACATTACCAATTTTAACATCATTTTATTTTAAATATAAAACAATTAGAATTTAGCATACAAGATCTTAATAAAACTAAACAAAATAAAAGTTTAATATTTCCTCAGCTTAAATTCCAATGTTATAATCAGAAAAAACTTCGGATTCCTTACCAAATTATCTAAATCTAATTTTAAAGAAAATGTTCTTAGTATATCAATTCAATACACAAAATAATACTATCGATAAAAAGTTTTCGTTCAAAATTGTTGGAGCTCATTAAAATCTATATGGCTGTTGAAAAGTGTATGGAAAAGAAAGATATTAGCACTTTTCTTAAACTATTTTAAACTCATAGCAAGAAAAATAATTTATACTTCTCACAGCAGTCGAAAAATGTATTTTGCTCAAATATAAGGGGGAACGGGGGTGGGAGAGAGATGATAAATTTTGACATCGAACGTCAAATTTTAATTTCCTTTTAGTCAGTAAACGAACTATTTTTATACAGTTATATATTCTTATAACACTAAAAAAAAGACTTTAAACTAAATTCTTAACTAATAAATCAAAACCTTCATTTAAAATTATTTCAAGGTAAAGCAATAAGTCAAGCAATCTAAACGAGTTTTTGATCTCGTATTAAAAATTTTTTTTAAGGAATTTTTATCGATGTAGATAGTAATAAAGAAAATTTGGGCGTATCCTCAGTAAAAATCTACGCCGCTGATTACTTATTTCTTCTTTTTTATACTTCTTTGATAATGAATTGGCAGATCACAATCAACCATATATATATATATATATATATATATATATATATATATATATATATATACAGAGAGAAGGAGAGGGACACTCACACACACAAGAAATAGCACACCGATAAAAAAAAAAGAACGTCCTTTGTTTTGTACTGTTCGAATGTCGTTAAATGTTTCCTTTTATATCTTAGTGTCAAATGAAATGACAGAAATTAATTGATGATTTCGCAGTTTCTTTGTCTTTCCTGCTTAAGAGCTCAAAGCTTAATTTTAAATTTGAACATTACGATAAGAACACAAATAAATGTGATTAATGCAACGATTTATCACAATTTAATTTTATTCAAAGCTTAAAATACGTTACCAACATATTAATGTATGCTGATTAAAAATTAAAACCCAAAATACATTCAATTCTTAAGGTATCTGACTACATTCGGAACCGTGATTTTGCAAAAGTGTATAAAGGGATAATATTTATGATAAAAAATGTATAAAAATTGTATATAAAATTGTATTAAGAATACTACTACAATAAAAAATTATTTAAGTACAATATTTTGACAAAAAATGAACATAGAATGACCATTTTTCAAAACATTCTCCTTTTGCGAAAACTGCTTCTATTATAATAATATTTTGCCTGTATATAGCTCAGACCTCTGTACAGAGGCTCAACTAGAATTTTTGAAATATATAACTTAGAAGTGGGTTTATCCATGTGTTACGACAACAGAGGGGAGAAATTTTAAGAAAAAGATGCTGATAATTATTTCGATTGATTGTAACTCTAAAAATAATACGAATTTTTCAAAAATCATAGTTGAGCCTCTGTACAAAGGTCTCAGCTATATACAGGCAAAATATCATTATAATAGAAGCATTTTTCGCAAAAAGAGAATATTTTGAAAATTGGTCATTCTAAGATTATTCTTAGTTAATTTTTTGCCGAAATATTTTATTTAAATAATTTTTTTCTGTCAAAATGTCCTTAAAACAATTTTATACATGTATTCTAATCTAAGTGACACTAAATATCATGAAAATTATCCATTTATGCGCTTTCCTAAGATCACTGTTCTGAACGTAGTCGGATACCTTAATTAATACAAAATTATGTATCACTTTCGTAAAAATACATTTTAATAAATTTTTTTTTATTGAAAAATAAGTCTATGAAGTTGAAGTTTTTGTATTAAGTTTGCACGAATTTCTTTTTATTTTCGGTAAACATTTATTGGTTTAGAAAAATATGAATCGAACCTTTTAAAATACAAATATTTCCATTAAAAATAATAATTAATGATAATTCATATTATAATGATGATAATTTTTCTTAACTTCAAACGAAAATTTATATTTTCATTGAAACTAAATCCCTTAAAATATGTCAACGCATCTTTAAGCCTTCGGTTATTGTACTCCTAATTTATATTGGTTATTCACCTCTAAAATGTGTTTATAAGTACTTTTTCAAATCTTTACATTTGACAAAGAAAAATCTTATATAAATTGATATTTATCAGAATATTAAACAAACAAACTGGTAATGAAGTCCTGAGTATAAAATTTTACAATATTGTGAAAAAATATCACTTTATCTCTTTTTATTGTTGTACTACGTTAAGAGAAACGAGATTGAGTTTCGGTTATTTACATACCTTATACGAAAGTAAAACATTTTCCCATGGTCATAATGTTATTAAAATTTTGAAATATAATCTATTGTTATACTCGTATACATAAAAATATCATTTATTTACACCTAATATTGATGAGTGATCCATAAAAAATAGCTTTAAGAAATCGAATTACTGCGTGTATCTTACCCAAATAACGTTACTGATAACTTCTTAACACTGCATATAAAAAACACAGTGTAGTATCGCGAAAGCTAACGAATATTTAACCATCAAAATACATTGATCTGTGTTAGTTTTTTATGAATAAACTCTAGCATTCATATCTATTTTTGATTACGTATGTGTTAATAATTTATTGCAGGTTTTTTAAATATTTTTTCAACTATCTTTGGAGTTAGAATATTTTTTTTTTTCATAAAAGAAAAGAAACTATGCAATTATTTTTGTTTCCAGCTTCATTTTCCATTTTTTTCTTTTAAAAAGACTTATTTTCATAGGATAAAGTATCTTTTTTTTGAACTTATATACTTTAAATATTTCACAAATTTCAAAGAATTTCGACGAAGGACTGATTTGTTTTAAGTAATAACCCAACATTCATTGGGCTGTATAAAAAAAATATCTTAATTTTTCCATCCATAATAAGGAGAAGACGACACCTGAATTGGTACTTCATTAATTAAGTTGTACAACGTATTATGTGAAGCCCGCTTTTCTTTCTAATAACTAGTTTGGCAAAATTAGAAAGGTCCAAGTCCTCAACTCATACAAGTCAAAAAATTTGTGATCGTTCTATGAATCTATTTGATTACCTTATGTGATTGAAATTTTTATGAATTATAAAAATTACATCATATTAATTAACCACTACACTTTTTTTTAATATTGAGTAAGATTATTTGTTTATGAGTGACTGGAAACAACCATCCATTTTTCAGCAATAATAATTTTTTTTTTAAAAAAATGCCCATCAGTTTGTAATAACTGTACTAAATATGAAACCCTTAAGGTATCTGACTACGTTCGGAACCGTGATTTTGCAAAAGCGTGTAAATGGATAATATTTATGATATTTAATGTCACTTGGATTAGAAAATATATATAAAATTGTCTTAAGAATAGTAGTACAATAAAAATTATTTAAGTACAATATTTTGACAAAAAATGAACATAGAATGACCATTTTTCAAAATATTCTCCTTTTGTGAAAACTGCTTCTATTATAATAATATTTTGCCTATATATAACTCCAACCTCTGTATGGAGGCTCAACTAGAATGTTTGAAATATATAACTTAGAAGTGGGTTTATCCATGTTTTATGACAACAGAGGGGAGAAATTTTAAGAAAAAAAAGGCCGATAATTATTTCAATTGGTTGCAACTCTGAAAATAATCTGAATTTTTCAAAAATCATAGTTGAGCCTCTGTACAGAGATCTGAGCTATATACAGGCAAAATATCATTAAAATAGAAGTATTTTTCACAAAAGGAGAACATTTTTAAAAAAGATTATTATAAATTAATTTTTTGTCGAAATACTGCATTTAAATATTTTTTTGTCAAAATGTCCTTAAAACAATTTTATACATGTATTCTAATTTAAGTGACACTAAATATCATGAACATTATCCATTTATGCGCTTTTTTAAAATCATGGTTCCCATCGTAGTCGGATACCTTAAGAAGAATTAGAGATGTATATAAAGGATAAATAACGAACTGCAATGTAGCCATGAATAAATTATAAAAAAAACTAAAATTATCGTATTATTAAGAAAAATCGTAGAGACCATTCTTCTTAAAAAATTACGCAGTCTTTAATACAATAAAATTAAAACATTCATTCATTGAATATTTAATATCTAATATTGTTAAGTATTAAAATTATAGTTTCTATCATAAGGATATTTGCAATTCTATACGTATAATTAATTAAAATTATTTGAATGAATTTTTTTTAATATCCATTAATCGTCATGGAAAATACGGGAAATTTAAAATAAAACTTAAATGATAATCAAACTTTTAACGAAATAAAGCAATTGAGTAAGATATGAATCAAATAAATACTTACCTTGAAAGCCTATATTGAATTTAAATTCTGGAGGGAAATACGAGAGATAAAAATACATGTAAGAATCAAAATGTAAAATAAAATCTATCTGTGTAGTATGCTATTTAAAATATTTATTCATGAAATGTGATATTTTTTCCAATGATTCAATTTGTGTACACAATGTGTAAAAGCCCCTCATGTGTCTCAGTCTTATAAAATTGTATTTATACTACACTTCTAAGTTAAACTGAGCGTGGCTAGCAACAAGCCTAGAATCTTATTTATTTGTATACTTCTTCCCCATGCATATATCCTCTTTGAGATATGCATCTGATTTGTCCTTTCCCTTTTGAGGAGCATCACTTATTTTGTTTCTTCGTTACTAGTTTTAGCATAAACAGAGTGCCAGAAAATCCGAGTATCTTGTCTGAAAAGGACAGAAGAGTATCATTTTTTTCACGTATCTCGTTTTCTTTCATATTTTTTATGGTTTTTCTTCTGCTCTTGGATTTGAAATCCTTCGCATTCCCTTGTGGGACAAGAAAGCCTTAATAAAAAAAAGAGAAGGGAAAATTCTTGATTCGAAATATCATAGAAAACAGAATGAAACTTTCTCCATCCGTGTTGACTTTCAAAAATGTAAAGAAAATCAGCTTCTGCTTCAAACAGACGACCTGAATTCTCCAAAGGAAAAGCAAAAGCCATTTACTTCGAGACAAATTTATATAGTTCGTATTTTATTCATTTTATATCCGGTTAGGATGTTTTCATTCGAGCGGAATTTTCTTAAGCACTAATATAAGTGTACATATTAGAAGGACTAGAAAAAATCTGTTAAGAGAAAAAAAATGCCGCCTTTCCCACTTGTAATGAAATATTATTTAGCGGACAAATGCATACCACTTAAAAAAATCTGTTATGAGAAAAAATGTTGCATTTCTCACTTAAGTTTTCCCCACGTACTTTAAATGAAATGTTATTTACCGGGGAAAGCATATCACTTAGAACATCATCTCTCTCATCATGTTTTGATATAGAGAATACTTTTATGAAACAAAAGCTTTATGAACGAAATTTAAACCAATATACACTCACTTCCAAAAGTTATGCACGGAGAGGAAAATGCTAATTTCCGGAAGCCAATCAGAATTGAAGAGGATGCAATTCGCTGCAGAGGTAGATGGAAGTATGCAAATATGTTAGATAACAGCCAATCGTACTTTCATGTCAAGAAATATGCAAAAAGGCAGTCTTATAAGAAGCAAGCTTTATGAAGGGTTACAAAAGTTGACTGTAAGTGCTGATAGAAGGTGTTTAAAACTTTCGTACAATTTGTTTTCAAGATATACGTGTTTCTATGACTTCCAGAAAACGAATGGAAGATTCTGAGCGCTGGCGTGCTGTGCGGCACATTGAAGCAGGACAGTCGATCACAGATGTTGCTCTTTTCTACGGCGTTCATCATTCTGTAATTTCACGTTTATGGAAACAATTCCAAACCACACAGACAGCTGTCCGAAGGCCCGTAGGTGGTCACCTAAGGGTTACAACCCCCGCGGAAGATCGAAATATTGCTATTGTAGCCAAGCGGAATCGCAGAGCTACCTCCACACGTGTGACATCTATGGTTACAGCGTCCATTGGTAAGGCTATATCTGCAGCTACTGTATGCCGAAGATTACATATGAATGGAATGTATGCCCGGGTACCTCGAGTTTGTGTTCCTCTATCCGTCTAATCAAGAGGGGCACGATTAAAGTGGTGCCGGGAACATGGCAATTGGACTGTGTCTCAATGGGGGAATTTCATGTTTACTGATGAGTTAAGATTTTCTCTGGAGCCAGATGACAAGCGTATAAGGATATGGCGTAAACAAGGAACACGCAATCAGCCCCAAAACATCACCGAACATCATGCATTCCGAGGGGGAAGCATTATGGTGTGGGCAGGGATTTCATTAGGATACCGCACCGACCTGCACATCTTTAAACGGGGTTCTGTGACGGCTTTCTGGTATCGAAATGAAGTCCTAGAACCCATTGTGAGATTGTACGCTGCAGCAGTTGGCTCTACTTTTGTTTTAATGGACGATAACGCACGTCCCCATAGAGCTGACATCGTCGATGACTACCTTGAGAGTAAAGGGATTGCGCGTATGGCATAGCCAGCCTATTCGCCCGACCTTAATCCCATTGAAAATCTTTGGGATGCTCTCGGCCGTGCTGTATCTTCACATTTCCCCCCTCCAGCCACTCTTATTGAGCTGTAAACTGCTCTACAAGAAGAATAGCGATTGCAAAATTCAGCGGTGGTTGACCACCCAATTGAAAGCATGGTCAGAAGGTGTAAACTGGGCATACAGATGAGGGGGGACTACATACACTATTAATGTTGTTTTTTCATTTTATGCTGTTTATTTTCGCTTTATACATAATTCTGTTTAAGTCTCCAGTATGACATTATCTGATAACTTACAAAAATTTAATATTGTTTTCGTTTCTGTATATAATTATTGATTTTGTTTTATGTATAAATATATATGCTACTTTACTGCAAAATTTTGTGTCAATCAAAGCAGTATTTGTTGATTTTTTGCATTTTACATCTTCATGCTTAACTTTTGGAAGTGGGTGTATATATGTCATATTTCGGACTTGGTTTGCAGCATTTTGATATTAAGGTGAACTTTGTCAGGTTGTTGTAATGTTAGAAAGGATTAAGAGACTTTTAGACGTTTAACATCCGTATTTTATTGACGAACAAACGAGTAAAACGGTGACATAAATAGTACAGCACAGAGGCAAATAGACAAACATGCTCACAATTAAGATGGTCACAAAAACGTTCTTTATTCTATCTAGAGATATCGTCTTTTTATAGTAATCGGCAACCGGAAGCTATTAAATTCAAATAATTTTTTGTAAAGGCTTTTTTAATTGATCTAGGTACGCAAAAACGCTGAAGTTTTTATTTTGGAGAGATATGGAGAGCCCCGTTAGAGGGGGGAACGGATAAACAAGAAATTAATTATCACGGGAAGTCTATGATGGCTTAAGACCATTGTGAATTAAAATCCCTCAAGAAAAAATTAACGGAAATTATTACGTATATATATATATAAATGTCTATGTCAGGCTTCAGGCCTACTAGTAAATGAAGGAAGTTGTCATCTTCAAATGTCAATGCTTTATTATTGTTCATACATCACCATTTTAACATGGAGGCCACTTGACATCTGATGAGACGGAACAAAAGACAACATCACAGCAAGGAGTCACCAGCCTCTCTTCTCGATTACCATCTTTTTTACGTCAATGCACTCACTGTACCTTAAATCGTCCTATTCACCTTAAAATCCTTACGCGGTAGTAAAGAGTTTGCTCTATTCTTATTTATTATTCGATTAATTTTTAAGTTAAACTTTCCAGACCTGACACACACACACACACATATATATATATATATATTGCTTGAATCGATTTTTTATACTTTAACTTTTATTGTGAAGCAAAAAGAATATCTCTCTAAATAATTATTTAAATACAGTCCAAAAAAAGAAGTAGGGAGTAACATAGGCAAACACTTGAAAATGAATGGAACTTATTGAGTTTAATCTTATGGAAAATAGATAACTGTGTAAGCGATTAAGTGAAAGAATGTTTGAACAAAAGCTCTTGGTGATGGTGAAATGTTTCAAACTATATTTTTTTCGAGTAAAAAAATCAATGGAAAACCTCATTGTAATACTTTTTTATTCCAGTTTAAATATATTCAGTAAAAATGCTCAAATTACACATGTTAAAAAAAAATTTCAATTGCTTATTAAAGACGCAGTAAAGTAGTTGTAATTCACTAAACTGTTTACCCCAATATAAATAACTAATTCAATTTTTTTTGCTCTTTAATAAACGTAAAAGAGGTCCAAAAATTGCATAATGTATTGTTTATTATTTTTCCCCGTAAATGCAAAAGTAATATTCTTCAAATTTTCGCAGTTTAAAAGTTTCTAAACATCTGGATGCAGCTCTTATACACCACTTCGTTTAGGTTAAGAATAATACCTCTTAACAAAAAGTTTTAAGTTTCAAAATTGCTTATGCAAGTTACAAATTGCCCAACATTCCAGGTTTGAGTTTCTTTAGTAAAAAGGTTTTTCCTTACATTTTTTTTTTTTTCCAATTTCAGAGTTCTAGTTTCTTCTGTGATTTTGTTGCGGTTTACAGTTTGTTCTCCATAATCCTTGGCTATTCTTTTTCCACCCCTTTGGTATTTTTCATTCGAGATTACAAACTCCCCCTCCCTCCTAGTTCCCAATATTTTACTTCTTGACAGTACAATTTATTACTTACTTTCTTTCCTGGAACTCTTTTTTTTTTTTTTTTTCAGTAGCAATTATTATCCTTCCAATACGAGCCCCGTTTGTCTAATTTTTATTTCCTGTTTCTATTTTTTTCTCCTTTTGGCATGGTTTCTTTTTCTTTTTTTCAAAAACATGAAAGGCAAGAAAGATCTCTGTCTTAGGAAATAGCCTTCTTTTTTTGAAACGAATAACAACACTTTGAGTCATTTTAGACCACACAACTTCTATTATTCCGAGTTAAATTCTCCATAGAGAATAAAGATGAATGTTAGGAATATCCGGAAAAATACATTAAATATATAAATAAAACATGTCATTTATCATTCTTATACTTAATATGAAATATTACTGACAGGCTTATACATGTTATACAGATGTCTCTTTTGGGGTACTTTAGAACTTAAAAATTTCTACATTCTTTTAATTTTATATTTCCTTGAGATACATTGCGAAAAACATTTTAGAAATATCTTAAAAATTCTTATAGAAAATATTATTTTGTGACAGTTATCTGAAATGTTATTTTTATTTCTAATTCAAATATTCAAATTTTTACGGACATCGTTTCTATCTCTGTAAAATTATTACATTGAATGACAGAATGTAAGAATATTTTAATGAAGAGACATCAAAGAAAACTTTTTAATGCAAAAGAAACATAAAACAAATTTATTTTTCATCTAAGTAAAATACTATATTATTCTAAGAATAAATTGACATATTCATAAAATAATTTCATTCTTCTTCTTTTATCTAACAATTTCCTAACAAATATATTTTTAGCACAAGCTTAACCATTTAATTTTATCTCTATATATGACAATTTAGATTCATTTTATTGCTTTTACTTTAAATAATTTTATTTGAAATTAAGTTTTAAAATAATTTTACTAAATGCATTATATTTCTAAATTGTATATGAAACTTATTTTTAAATTTTTCATCCAATTAATGCATTAAAATCAGTACATGAAACACAAATTTCAGAAATATTCTTATTAATTTTGGAATTTATACAACACTAAGCTAAACCCTAAGTATTATTTTCGTATACAATTAACGCGACTAAAAGATTTTTAAAATTGGTAAAAGTGATAAATGATTTATAGCAAAAAAAAGCAATCATTTTTTTTTTCCTATTTATTTTTAGTTTTAAATTTATTTACCATTAAATGATTAAATATATGGTATCAACATTTCAAGATGGAATAGAAAAATGAATTTTGAAGTTATCTAAATAAATATTAATGAGAAAGATAACTTAAACACAAAAACAACAATGACTGCCTTAAATTTACATATCTTGATTTTAGTCGAAAATAAAAAACTGCGTGTTATATAAAAAAAACTAGCCGTAAGGATAACACCATAGAGAAATTTTTAATACTTATACATATAGGAGAAAAATGAATTTAATATTTAAAATTTTAAGGGAAAGGTGAAGAAATTTTTAGAAAATATGAGTCAACAATTGAATATATATCTAAGTAATAAAAAAATATATAATATTAAAGTAATAACAAATATAATTAACGAATTGAAGAATCGTGTAAATTGCATTGATATTGTATGCACGCAACACAGCTGTTAGGTAATCATATTAAAACTTCTCATAAAAAAGTTGTAAGATGTAGGTGTATTTTTTGAAATATATATTTCAATGTACTTCTTTTATTTCCCTTAAGTTTTTAATATCATTTATGTAGAAAGCGAATAAATATGTAAAAGGCAGAAATATCTAAAAAGGGACATAAGTAACTCGTATAAATACACGAATTGGTATTTTTTTTCATATCAGTCCTATCGAAATATTTTATATTTTTTTACTACTGCAGCTATACTGGAAATCCTTTCACTGAAAAAAAATCACATACTTTGATACGCTTTTAGAGAGAAAAAATGCATAATCTTGTGTGTGCACTCCATATATCATTTACTGTAACATTAAATCTAGGGAAGGAACTGTCCCATCTTTTCGCTTATATAAAAATAAGATCAAAAAAGATTAGGGGTGCAAACAGTAAATTCGGAACATAAATTCTGAGCCATTTCCTACTGAATATTGCAGATTGAAAAATTTAAATGCATTAAGTTGCTCCAAAATAGAAGTAAACATTTTAAGCACATATTTTACATCCAGGCAACTTCCTCTGTACATTCATGATATGATTACCAAAAAAAGTTATTTATCTCAAACAAGGAATAGATGCAAAGTTCTTAAGAATGATTATTTAATACTCGTAAATGTGTGCATGTGTATGTGCGTGTGTGTGTAGGTGTGGAGTGCATCGTAAAATGATAGAGTCAAAAAGTACTTCAGAATGTTTGCATCAAAGAAATTTAATGAATGGTAATACTGTATTGTCTAAATTTTCCAATTATTGTATTTTTCTCATACTTTTTACTTCATTAACCTAATTCATCCTTTATTTAAATTATCATTTACTTGATTATTTCAGTTACGTGATTATCTAATTTACTTCAAGTTGACTTATCTCAAAGATACAAAAAAAGAAAAAAAAAAGAAAAGAAAAATTGGCTGTGAAAGGTTTATGTACTATAACTTGTTGCAATGTAATTTAAAAATCCATGCGATGAAGAAATAAAATCATATTAAAACTTGTCAGTGATAGTGAAATATATTGATTATATCTATGAACTTTTATCTTAATTTCTATTTTCAGCACATATACTGAAAGAAAAAGAAACCACCTATACCTTCAAGAAATTTATATCCTAACTATTCAGATTAGCGAACAAAGACATCACTGCACAAAAAGACATGAACAGAGTATGCATCCGTTCCTAAAACTATTGAGAAAACGTATTTTGATAACTTGTTTTAGTCACCTCATGTACAAGCTTTATGTAGGTCAGGGATAAAGATTACGTGTATAAAAATTTAAAGAGCAATGAATATGTTTTTCATTGCGACATGAATTAGAATATCTTATCATACGAGAGTACAACATTTTATCCTTTTTCTTGTAAAATATTTTAGATCGTTTCTGTTTGTAAGTATGATGATCACAAGTTTTACATGCTTATAAATGAAAATTTATATATTTTACATTATAGCATAATGAAACAAGTTAAAATTTACGGTAAATTTGGAACATTGATTAACTTTTTTAAAGACTTTCATACATTAAAATTCGCTTTCACGCTAATTTTTATTTATTTTTTGTTAGAACCTGTGTTACTCACAAAGTTTTCATCCGTAATATGTTTATCTGTTTCTAAGAGTTTTTCAATTAAATGAATGCTTTTGTTGCATTCATCTCTTTTATTAAGCAAATAAATCTTCTGATTGTAAACTCTTCTCTGAATTTATGACATACCAAATCCATAATTTGTGCAAATATTACGATAGACTTCCAATAATTGTAATGTAAAAATTAAATATTTACATTATCTCAGTTGCAAATAAATGGTAAATAATTAAGAACTTAACCTATAACAAGTCCTAATTTGAATAGTTATAATTATAGTCAAGCAAAATATTCAAACTCTCTGCATTTAGACGTGCGCGAGAGATCACGAAATGCAATTCAAAGTAAGAATATTAGAAGTATATCATTTATCAATATAATATATTAATGTTTATCAATGCAATATATTAAGTATTAATATTTAATGATCCTCATAATATTTACCTAGCTCATGGACAAATATCATGAGTAATTAATAAATTCACTGCTAAAACATAATAGTAAGAGAAAATTTAATGAATTAGAATAACTTATTTATCGTATACGAAAAAATAGATAATGTCAGTCATAACGATTCATATTCAATGTCGTTTTTTCATTTCGAATACAAAGTTTAAAATTTCATGTATAATTTAATATCCTACTAGATTTTTCATTATTTCTTTTCTGTGATTTCAGTTATACATTGAAAAGAGGGAATGCAAGCATGTGTGTATAAATAAAAATAAAAGGCAATATAAAGAAATTAGTATAATAATTTTGATAGTTAAAAATTTTAGAAGAGGTTGCAACAAATTGCACTTATTTTCATTTATGTTTCGGTAAATGCTTCTAATAAGGACAACATCAGGACATAATATTATGAAAATAGATATTAGCATTACGAAGTATCACAAAAATCAAATAACTCCCTATAACTTTAAAAATATTAATATTTTTAATTCTTTAATGCATATTTTGGCAAAAATATTTCAGAAACATTTAAAGAATAAAAGAGAAAGAATGGGATTTTAAAAAAGTATTTTTCTAAACATAAATTTCAAAAAAATCTGGAAATCAAATCTATTGAAGCCGTTTAAAATGACATTCAATAATTTTAATATTTGTATGTGGATATTGAATACGTAAATAAAATAATTCACTTCGAAGTTTTAAATGTTCACAAGAACAATTTTAGCAGAGAATTAAATGTCTTAGAATAATGTATTTTTAAAATGTATTCTAAAGAAAATTTGAATATTTAATTTTTAACTGTGAAAGATTAAATCTTTGGAAGCATCACACATTTGCCATGAAAAATGCAGATTTAATTTAAATTGTTGCTACAAATCGTCTCAATTAGTTTTCGATTTATATTGTTTATAAAACTATTGAATTTTGCATAAATATATTTAAAGTAAGGGGATTTGATTGTCTAGACAGTTATTATTTTAATGAAATGGCATGTACATTAAAAGAGAGCTGTATTCAAATTGTTTTTATCAAAGAGCATTCGTATGATTGCATTGCATTATTCATTTACTTGGAAATGTATTTATATTTTATCTGTTTATTATTTAAATATTTTACTTTTTTATTTGTATTTTATATCTATATATTTGTTATTTATTTTTATTTCTGTATATTAATATTTTATTATTGTTAAATTTATTTATGCTTTCATTTTATTAGTATAAATGCACATAAAAAATCAATTTCTATGGTCAAACCTTTAACTTCAATGCAAAACACTGAATGTAATATACAAAAGGTTACCAATGATTTTGATCTAAAAATTTAAAAACATCGAAAGAAAATTCAGCTCTAAAATGAATAAACTCATGATCTGTTTCAAGAGAAGCTCAAAGTAAACCCTATTATAAAGGGAAAACATATCATTACCTGAGAAAAAGTCGTCTTAGATATTCGTAATCGAGCAATGATTCTTTAAAGAAAGATTGCTTAACAGTTCTAAATTACAGGTTTGAACTTACTGACCAAGTTGTTTGAAACCATAAATACTAAAAACGTATTGTAAATTCAAAAGAATTGACCATACGTTACTTTAAGAACTTTTGTTACTTAACACTAAAAAAGATTGTTTGAAAAAAAATTTTTTATCTCCGGCTAATAAATATATCTCTGCAACAACACTTAAGACTCATTGTTCGGTAAACTGAAAGTTCTTAACCGTATCTAATCATTATTTATGTTCAGATTCTAGAGCTAATGATAGTAAAAATGTTAAATATCTTAAAAAGAAAAAAAAAATCAGGATCTACGCAACATTCAAATTGATGCTTATCATCAGTGTTTAGATTTTTCTTTTTTAAATCTATTTCTCGTATTTATTAATTTAAATAATTACGTTCCAAAACCACAATAATTATACGAATAGTTCTCCAAATGCTATTTCGGATACCTATAGATTGAAACTAGAAAGAAATTGCTTCTAAGAAGTATCTTCTCTGTAAAATTATTCTTATAAATATCCAAAATTGTTCCATTAGGAATATTTTTGGAATTCAAAATTAGAGAAACATGCTCAAAGAAATTTTACAAGGAACTGACTTGAATCCAGAGATTCAGTAATATATGGGAACTAAAAAAAACTAAATTGGCCCCAAAAAAGCCCATGGGTAAAAGGCCTACTTTGCCCATCTCAATAAAACGTAAAAATCGGGCGCTGGGGTTCATGGCAGATGCCGACCCGGTGGTCAGTCCGAAGTAAACCCCGTGGGGGGTTCCCAAACAAGCTTGATCTTTGTTTTTCAACCACCCGAAGGGATGAAAGGCTGAGTCGACCTTCCCCCCTTTCCCAAAATACCCATGGTGTAAAGGGATTTAAACTACCACTCGGGCCCCTGGGCCCCCATATGGGAAAAAATTAAAAAAGTATCTAGTTTTCTATATGATCACAAAAATGAATATCAAACTACAAAACCTACATGGTGGGATCCAGAAAAATAGATATTTCTTTCAAGAGAAACCTAACATCTAAACGTATATTAGATTTATTTTTTTCTATATATGTAATGTTTTTGATGTACCAAAAAACTAACAACGAATAATTTAATAATTTTGAATGTAGCCTTTGAAATTATTTCGCCGTAACATTGAATACAGAGACCTATGCCTTAACAGGACATTACAGTTATAAATGGAAAAAAAATAAATCTGGGTCTAGCAAATCGAATAACAATAAATAGGAGGAAAATCATTCCGTGGTTAAAATTTTAGTTTAATCGGGGAAAACTTCGAAAAAACCCCATTTTAACCAGATTTTTAAAGAAAAAAAATTGTAAAAGGTTTTAATTTTAAAAAATTTTTTTAGAAAAAGCCTTTGAATTTTATTTCTCGTAATCTAAGAAAATTGAAGTAAGATATTTCTGTATCATTTCTTTTTAAATTGTTAGATATTTTGCAATTATGTATTTGCTTTGCTCATTAGTTGCTTTTGTATGATAAATATTGAAGTTTCCTATGTTCAGAGAATTAAATAAACTTTAGAATACATATAAAAAAATGCAATCGTTTTAATTTCTAAAAAAAAAGCAATTACGCTATAGAAGTTAAATGCCTTTAAGAAATACAAAACAAATTCACTAAGAACGTACCATTTATTTAAAATTTTCCCTTTTTTTTACTGAACTTTGTTATTGAACATTCGAAACCCATTCCCCACAAGACTTTTTTTTTAAATTTGAAACTTTAAATAATTCGAAACATGAAAAGAAAATTTCATTACATCAAAGAACCCCTGAAATGTTTTTATGAATAAATTCAATTACATTCATTGTTAAAAGAAGTGAATAATTTTTAGTTGTAATAAAAATAAGACGGATTACTCTACCCCATTTTTCTTTTCAAAAACCAATTTTAAACCCCCGCCATTTAACTTGAATACTTTTTTCAAAATTTTAAAAAAAAGGTGAGTTTTTCGGGGGGAAGGGGGCGAAATTACTTTTAGCATGTTTTTAACAGAACTTAAAACACAAATGAAATCACTTAATTTTATTTTTAAGCAAATACTTTTAATGTTATTTACTTATGGAATTCATTTGAAACTTTTGAATTTTTGTCAAGAAAAATTAAAAATTGAATCATGTAGAAAATGATCTGATTCGCTCCTATGAAAGGAATAAAAACCACAAAAGCAAATTCTTAGAATTCTCGAGGAAAAAACAAGAAATCGAGACACAAATCTCTTTCGTGTACAAGAATTCAGAAGAAATTAATCACTCGATGATTTCGTAAATCAACGATGAAATCCGAGTACTAAGGCAACATTGAGCAGACTTTGATTTACAGTGAAAGTAAAGAAAAGGACCATAACATCTAAAATACAGTAACTAATCCTCACATTATGATATAAAAAATGCTAAATCATTCAAAATTTTAGGACTTTGTTATAGATACAGATATTTTCTCCCAAGAAATCTGAAAAAATATTAAAATAATGATTTCTTATTAATACTACATTTGCTAATTAATAACTGATAATCTTTTAAGTAAACAAACAAAACGAAACGAGGAAAATAAAACTAATATACAAATATTTGGAGCATCTAAAAAAAACACTGTCTCAGGAAATAAAATTAAAAAAAATGCACTTAATGTAACATAATTAAAATTTAAAAAATACATTTCCAAGAAATTAAATTTTTTAATAAATCTGATATAAAATTCCAGGAGTAATTTATTTCCGTAGTACTATTTGTGTTATATAGTTTTAAATCATAGATTTTTTAAAAAACTTCAATAAATATATTTAATTTGTGTTACATTTTATTAAATATTGACTTTTTTTAGTTTATAAGCATAGAAATCTGCTAAACTATATTAAATTAAAACAAAAACAATATTTCATCACAAAGTAAATCTCGTCAATTTCAAATGAAATTATTAAATTTAGAATTGAGAAAATTTAATCAAGCACATTACAAGAAAAGATTGCCTAGTTTTTCTTTTTTCACTTCTTCAGCTAGATATAACAAACAAATATTTAAAACTTGTACTAATAAAAGATTTTTCATTCGAAATTTAATTTTTTAATTTTCGAATATAAAGTAATATATAACACGATATTGTTTTTATTTGCTGCATTTAGATCTAAAGTGATCCAGTAGATATATATAAATCAAAACAATCAAAATTATTTTGAGAGTTTTGAATAAATTTAGCATATTTAAGTATAAATTTCTTTTTCTATTACTTCTCTCATTTTTAGAAACTTTGGATTATGTTGTTTTGTAAGCATATGATGAATAGATTCAATCAATAATCAATAGTATTCCGCACGTTTTCAAATTGAGGAACGTGAATTATGCTGAAAAAAGAAGTCTGCCCTTTCAAGTAAATTTCGTGCCTTATCGCTTTGAAGAATACCGTTTCCTGTACCTTGCAGATATTTTAACAAAGAGCATATTCCTCATATATCATCGTACTTTGGAATAGTTTTTCCCTGTTTATAAGCTTCAAAGGGAAGAGTTGGCTACTTTGATGCCCCACTAAAAACAACCACACGTTAAGCACCTGAGTGTCACAGCTACTTAAGGATTAATGAATTATGCTTAAGGCACACGCGCGTAACCTGCTATCTATCTGACGAGGTTTCTCTCTTAAAATTAATTCAGGTTGCTTGTTTTCCATTGATGTTATTGAAATTTTTTAATATACATATTTTCTTACAGAAAAGCTGTGGTATGAATATGGGAAATCCCATAAGAAATAATTTGAAGTGGAGCTTATACTAATTAAATAGTTCGGCTATATTTATGACCGCTTCTACGGTGGCGTTTTGATAATATATCTTAGATCCTGTGGATTCTTACGAGGACTGCACCGGAGACATGCATCCTTTCTGGTTAAATTAGACAAGTAAAGTTTAATAATTGTTATTGTGCGTGTTAGTCGATATATATATCCTTTTTTTGGTCTCGTGCAATCGAGTGAATAAGAAGACCATTGATCTCTTGGTATACAGTTCTGTCTCATTAAACCTCCAGTAAACGGTATATGTCGAAGCTCAGGAACCAGGAGCAAAGGAGAGGTTATTTTCAAGTTGAGTAGCTATCATCTCTCTATTGCACCTAGCAATTAAGGCCAAGTAATTGTCATCCTTGTTTAGGGTGGATATTGGGCTCCCAGTAGTTGGTCCTCTGGATATTGTTCCGGCCTCCTGAAACAGGTTTCATAATCTGGAAATCACACTTCAGGACACATAGAGCGATCTTGCTACCTCCACTTGGAATTGGCCTGTCTCCAATCTCTCAAAGCTTATGTAACGTAAACCATCCAGGCGTTGTTTTGGAGCCATTGTTTGCGAAAGTTTCAAAAATGACTTAACCCTTTATCTCCCGCGGCCCCAAAATACCCAATTTAAAATTATATAGAAAAACTTTTTTTTAAAATCTTTGACGATATTTATAGGTTTTCTTTAAACCCCCTCTTCAAGAATATGGCAGCGGGGGTTCAAGATGGTTTTTTTGGGGAAAAGGCGAATAGTTTCATAGCAGAAATTGCTTTTTCGCGTTTCCCGAAGATTGTCATTTTGTTCCCGAAAAAATAGTTAATCCAAAAGTTAAGGTCTTTTTTTTTGTATGTTAATGAAAACTTTAGAAAGATTTTGCCTATTTATTTTAAGTTAACAGATTATATAATTAATTTTACAGTTGAATATCTTTAATTTATTAATTAGCTCTAACGGATTAAATTTCCCAAAATTGAGTTTTTGTTTGCCATTAATTTTCAATGTAGTGATTCAAAAAAAAAATATTGTATGAAAAAAAAAAACCCTGCAGTAAATCCTAATGTGGTAGATAAAGGGTTGAAGGATTTAAAAACACGAGTTAGAATGGGACTACATTAAGTAGCGTTTGCAGTACCCCTGTCTTGTCAGTTTTCTTAGTTAATACTAGATAAAAGAAAAAGATCCTAATTTTGAATGGATTATTTTAAAAAGTCTCTTATTTCTTTACTACGTTGATCCTCAAAATGGTCCGATAGTTTTTGAACAATCCACAAAAATGAGTATGTTCCTTATCTTTTGCACACCAATATATTTATATTAATATATTTAGATTTTTAGAAAATTATGCAGACTTCATTTCATATTTAACTATGAATAAAATAGTAATTGTTTCTATAAATCTACTCGTTTTGTATGAACTATGCGCAAAGTTATGAAGAGTCACAGTTATTATGAACTGTGCACAGAATCATGTGAGTGTACCATGCGATACACAAGCAGTGTTTTTTAGTATTATATATATACCTTTGTATATATAACTGATTATATCGAATTATATCCAGAGATAAACAATCAAAAGTAAAAATTCTCTCAATCTAAGCACCAATTTATTTCATAATTATAAAAGGGAAGGGGATTATTAGCTAAAAACTCTTTGTTTTTATTACAAAATAAATTGAATTAATACTTTGAATCTAATTATAAAAAGCATTTTATCACAAACTGCTAACGGTTCTTAAAAGTTGCAGTACATGTGTAATATTAATAGGGCGACTTTTTGAATTAATTACTTAAGCTATTCTTCATTTTCTTAATTATGTAATATACTCAAAATTAAAGCACTTAATCCATTACTCATTCTCAGTATAAATTTAATTTTCAAGAAAAGCCGACTTAACTGAATTAACTTTAAACTGAGTAATAAATTAATTTTAAACTGAGGAAAGAGACTCATCCCACTCAAAAGCACTACTTTAATTGTTCTGTTAAAGAACAGATGCTACCATCAAGCATTCATTTTAAGTGCTTTCCAATTTACAAACATTAACCTAAATCTGTAACCCAAGATAGCCATTAGCTTCAAATTAAGCAACTAGTTTCTACTGTTCAATCTATAAGCAGTTCTTTTTTTTTGTTTTGAAGCGTAAGTGAGAATTGTACTTTTGCTTTTATAGCATAAAGAACAAAAAGCGACAATCTATTTTTCACAGTTTAAATGCGAAATTATAGAGAGGTTTGAATTAAAAATTAAATTGTATTTAAAATTTCACTGAACAACTTCTTAAAAATATTTAAAAGTGCTATTATATGCAGTGAATTTTAAATTTGCTTCTAATTATTCTAATAAATTACATTAAAACTACATTTATGCTAATATCTAAATATGATAATTTTTTTTCATTATTATTTATTCATCACACAAATTATGCAATTAAGCGTGGCTAATCTATAATTGATTTTCATAAAATTATAATTTAGTCACTTGTTGCTGTTATAGAGTAAAAGATTTAATGAATATTTCATTATTTATTTCACAGATAACGTAGTATGGAACTTACTATCTCAGAAATATTAAAACCAGTTATATATATGTATAAAGTTACTGCTAAATATTTTGCATATTATACTAAGAAAGAAGGTAACGTAAATTTTCTCAATTTTTATAAACTGTGTGCTGATATCCTTAAAAACGATTTAAACATATCCAATCCATATCAAACACTTTGATGTTGAAAGATTTGAAAGAATTTTTTCGACCATTTAGATCAAAATGAAACTTCTTTCTGAAATTTAGTATTAAACTAAACATATATATCCCCAAAAAGGAACATATTCTAAGAAGTTCAAACATAATGGCACAGGTCTTTTAAAAAAGAGCTTAACCTATGCAAGAATTCTAGTTGAACATCCCACGAAAGAAGAACGGACTCTGCGATCAAACTTCCACTTCAAAGTACTTCCCACAAAATCCAATACAATTTTATTATTAGAGAGCGTCACGCCACGGCTCAGAGAGAGATCGACTCCTTTAATAACTTTTTCTCTCTCTCCCTTCTCCTGGATTCAGGAGCTTGCGTGAGCAGATTCATTTGTGCATCGAATTCAGGAAAAGGTTCCCGAAAAGATTCTGGAGAGATGAGTTTAGTGGTCGATGCAAAAGAAACAGCGATGAAACAGGTTCACGGTGTATAAGTGGATTAATCTCAATTTAGAAAGAGCTTCAAGCTTATTTCAATCATATATTTTTTTACTGGCAGAAACAGCTAAATATTCTTCGACAACTATAGTGTGCATTTTCGCACATTACGTGTTTTGAAGAACAGCAAGTTGTTGCGATCTTTCACGCATCGCGTCACGAACAAGAATGAATCACTCAAGATTCGTTAATCGATTGACTTCGTTGGTGGAATTGAGCTTCGTTATTGTTTTAGGAAGTCATGTTTGCAAAGTTATCTGTGTGTTACACATCAGATTATTTATCTCTTAACGAAAATGTGTGACTACTATTGTGTTCGGTATTATTGGTTTCATTTTGAGATAAATTATCCTATCAAGGGACACAAAAGGTGTTGAGTCTATATCCATTTAGATGTAAATGCATCTAACTAACTTTATAACAAAGTACCTCATGTTCTGCAAAATGCATGCATATAATAACAAAAATTAGCTTAATTCAAAGATGATTTTGTTAAACGGTTGTAATTTCAGAGTAAAATTGAAAACTGTTATAAGAGATTGAATCTGAAATTTAGCTTTCTGAATAATGAATCAGTACATTTTGTGTTTTTCTTCTTATTAATACTAACTTTCCTTATTGCATCTGACGACGATGATTAAATACATTCTAAATCTAAGATATAGCTAAGCTCACGCTTAAAACTTACCTGCAACATTTTTATAAAAATTTAAAAGTAGATTGATTTAATATTTTTAGAATTACTAGCGGAGGGGGAGTACCACTTGTCCACCTAATGGTGGACCAACCTCCATCGTGCAAATCATACAATTATTCATACTAATTCGTCAAATTGTAAAACTGTAATATACATGCATTACGTAGTTCTGTTTATTTGTTTGTTTTTTAAAAATTTGTTTTTTTTTCAGTTAAATTCATCACGGGCTGCATATCCCAAAACTTCATTCCTCGGTTTAAAAATCTACAGTTTTCTGAAAAGTTGAGTATTTATATAGTTCATTTGATTGTTAATAAGTCTTTGTATGAGACAACGCCTTTCTTCTCACGCAACGATTCCAGTCCAGACAATCTGAGCTTACAATAATGTACTATCGCAACTGTATTGGAGACATTATTTGAAACGAAATGGTTGCCAATTCAGTGCGTACGACACATGCAAAACCAGGTTTGCCAACTTCGCGAGTTATCTTGAACGTTGGGATTGCTGCGATAGTGCGTACTAAATTTTTTACAGCATCACGAGAAACTTGAGATAGATACTATGTTTTATTTTTCAATGAGAAAAGTGTCATATGCATCATGAAGGAAAATCCTTAGGTAAAATATCCTATCCTTATAATAGGTTATTGTATAGATCAGATACGAAAGCCAGTAAGGAAAATAACTGATATCTCCGTGAAACACATTATGTGATTGTTACTTTATTATAGAACAATATAGATCAGTTTTACAGAATTACGAAAACAGCTCTTAAAAGCATTGTTTGGCGACAGAAGCCGAGTATTCATGAATCGAGTCCTGATGCCACTGAAGTTGATGTGCGTTAAATCTATCGAGGTTGGTGTGGTTTGAAAGTTCGGAGTGTGCGATGACAGCTCAAGTGTCATGCTAGTTACTTGACTAATGTTCAAAAATAAGAGTTCCCTTACCTATAGCCCTTTCGAAAATTCAATGGGTGATATTAACCAAAAATCAAATTAAAAGCAGTGAAGGAGAAAATAAATTTTTTGTTTCTTTGTCTTCGACGTTATTTTTAGAACTCGCAAAAAAAATCTATCTCGGGGCCTCAAAGGGGGGACGACCCAGAGGGGCGTGAAAACTCTACGAGGGGGGTGCGAGCCTATTGAAAAGATGAAAACTGAAGATTGTTTTAAAAAATTATTCATTTATTGAAAGAAAAAAACAAAACAAAAAAAAAAAAAACATTTTTAAAAAAACCAAAAAAGTAAAAAATTTTTAAAAAAATTAAAAAAAAAAATTTAATTCCCTACCCACCTTTGATATAAAAAAATTTTAAAAATTCCCCCAAGTATTTGACGGTTTATAATTAATTTTCTTTTTATTTAGGAAAGTTTCCAATTTTAGGGGCTCGTAAGGATTATTAAAAAAAAAAAGGAAATAAAATTTTTTCAGATTTTATTGCCCCAAAAAAGCCTTTCAAAATAATTTTATGGAAGGGAAGAAAAAATTAAAAAACGATAAGGGAAATCCCCGGGGGAAAAACTTTTTTCCCGGTGGCAAAAAGGTTAAAGTCTTGTTGTAGCTTTAGCGTCAAAGTATAGTATTATAGAATTCAATACATGTTATTGCATGGAGGGGGCGCGATGAAAATTATAATTGAATAATGAGTCGCAAACACTGAAAGTTTGAGAAGCACTGGCATGTCTTTTTTGGGCTTAAGATCCTGAAAGCAATTGAATCACTATCAAATAATTATACATAGATAATACAGATCTGAAAAGAATCGTTTGAAATCGTGGATGTTTTATAGAGAATAGAAGAATAAAATATTTTTAATTGTGGGAAAATTAGTGAAAAGTTCATTGAAAAGTAAAAAAATGCACTTTACATTGAACTGCATTGCGAGGCAACAGTATATTATTTCAAGAATACAATGAGCATTATTTCTGTTACTAAGGTATCGCATTACATATAAAATTTACAGGAAAGGGTATTTATAAAATTTAGGCATAAATTCTTTTACGCAATGGTCTTAAATTTTGCTTAAACTCAAAATTTTATGCACTGGAACAACTGACGAATTTTAAATGCCTGTATAAATTGGTATATACTTAGTGTAAAATATATGCATAGAGACAACTAAGTAAACTGACACGTGTTTGAAGATTCAATGACGGAACGGGTTTCTTTAATAAAGTACCGTTATAAGCTTTCAGAGCGTTCTTTAATATTTATATTCAAAATGTGCTCATTATATTTCACTCCATCACTCTTTGATATTAATTATGACAACGAGGTTTTCTTGCTCACTCAGAAAACTGATAAATTAATCAAAAATGTGTCAAAATATTCGTATATATCAACGGAGTATATCTCTTAAACATAAATTATTAAAATCTTAACATATTAGATAATTTTTAAAAAGTTAACATCTTAAACTTGTGTGTGGTAACCCTCAATCACTTAATTAATTAATTTTCGAATCTTCGACCAAGTAGAGGTCGATAAAATTTAAATATTCCGAGTAGAAAAAAGGCACAAAGCAAGTTTTATACATTTCAAGTTCTTGGAATTTAACCTTAAGCAGTCAATTTTTTTTTATAACACGTTGCACAAAAAGTCATACTTTTTATTGCTAATAACTAAGCAGAACATAAAGAAGAATGTGAAAATGGAAGAATTTCATTTTAATTTTCAATTGTAAAGTTTTCACACAATTTCTTATTTTTGCAATGTAAAAGGGACAGAGATAATATCGACTTTTTTGGATTATCTTTCAATTTGCATTTCTTCTCAAGCAACAAATTGCACATTGGCTTGCCAATCCCTGTTCTTTATCGAATATTTTCAAGGATCTAAATTCCTACCTTCAATGAAAAATTCACACCTTCACGACAAAGAATATCCTGGAGGAGAAGTGTTTTAATATCATGGACAAACTCTCTGTGTTGTGTGTGTGTGTGTGCATCTTTTAAAAACACACTAGTTCAAATAATTTTACTATAAGAATTAAAAATATGTACAAATCAACGGTAGAAGGAAGAAAATATTAGTGGCCGTACAGCGTACGGGTAAACTGGTTGTGGCCAGCTATCGGTAGCCCGTACAGTGTACCAGTTAAGAGATTAAAGGAAACAACTTAATATTTTTATTAAAAATCTAGAAAATATCTAAGAAGGAATTACTTAGAATTTTAGTACAGTTGCTTGAGTAGACACAATTTAAATTTAAAAGTAAGACTATTACAAAGCTATAAATAGACTAAATATTTGGATTTCATAATTTTATAGCACCGTCTCGGCTGTACGACGTGTTTTAATGTTTCAGCTGGCTTCTTAAACAATTACAGCTTCATTCCTAGGGAACTATTCTTACCATGACGAAAGTTGTTAAACTAGCCTTAAACACGAATAAATCCAATTTCATACTTCAGTAAGTTACTAATGCCTGTTAATAGTCTACAAATGGGTGCATCCTGCAATTTCATGCCACAGACTCCATTCCTTGAGAACTTTTCGGGAATACAAAATAAAATAATAAATTTAGGTCGTTAGAAAAGCAATAAAAAAGTACTTTCCTCTAGCGTTTATTAGAGTAGTTATTATTTCTTTTAAGGTAATTTCTCTCTTACACTTCTTAAAACGGAATTTAATGGGATTGTTTGACAATTTGAAGTTTAAATATGTTTTTTTCACTAGAGAGCTGTACAAAAAGAGTTTTGAAGATTAAATGAAAGGTGAGGATTGATAAAAAATGTTTAAATTTAAAATCAAAACAAATGATAAAACTATTTTCTAAAAAGTCTTTTTACTAAAGCTCTAAGATTCTATACTTATTTTTCTCATTGGTTGCAGTTTATTTAAATTTTTGTAAAAATAATTTTTTAATTAAAACCGAACTGTAAATCTTTCTTTCCTTAGAACAAAAGTTTCCTATTTGTGTCAATATATCTTCCATTGGCTTTGAGGGATATATATTCTCTATACTTTGCATTAACTGGTTGACGTCATGTTTTTAAAGATTAATGTCAAAATTTAATATCTAAGAGATACCAAATATTTATATGTGTTGATTAAAATTTAGTAAGATTAAATTTTATGTGGGTTTGTAACAGCATAGTTCAATTAAGTTGTTTATATAGAACACGTAAAAATATATGTATTCCTTTTTATTACCAATTACTTGACAAATTTTAATTTGACTTGCTAACTATCTCTCTTTCATATTCCTTTTATTTTATCAGTTAATATTTTTTTACCTTCTTTGATATTTCCATTCGCTATATATTGAATAATTTGATTTGATTTTAAATTACGTCACACTTGTGTAGCAACACGAGGGCTATTGGCGAAGAACTTCACAATTTTGGACTTCAGTCAAGTGACGAGAACGACACCTCAACTGCCATCCTCCTCTCCCAACTTGCACATCACGCTAACAGGAGGAATTTGAGCCTGGACAATTTTCACGTGCATCAACCCTTTTACACCAGTGGTTCCCAAAGTGGTCTGTATAGACCCCCAAGGGTCTATGATGACCTGCAAGGGGTCCACATCAGCGAAAAAATAATTTGGGGTCCATGAGTTGTAAATGGGGGTCTACGATAGTGGTTTCGTTAAACCAGATAATGACTTTAATTTTAAAAGGAAATTTAATCAAGTGGAAACCAGAGTTACCAATTTAACAGATTTATTTACTAAATTGAATGAGGTTATTTGAAGTTACAAGACAACAGCATAAATTTTATTAAAACAAGGACCATATTTTGGCCTTTCTTGCTAGAATTAAGCTAAAGGAGTATAATAATGGATGTCGCAAAATTTTCCCAGTTTCTCAATTGTCAGAAACAATCTACCAGAAAAAAGACGTCTTAACCCCATTCAACATTTAAATGCCCTTTTTTTACTATCATATTTTTGACTATCATAATACCACAGTAGGTAATGAATTCATATGGTCACTTTGAAAAAAAAAAGTCAGATAACAAGAATTAGGCGCTAGCGAAGATCTTAAGTAAAGTTTAGAAACGGATGTCAATAATTTTGGCTTTAAAAAGATATACCTGTTATTTATTCCATATTATGGAATATTTTGAGAAAGTTTTTAATTGTTATTCTGATTGAGAAGGAAATACAGTGCACTTGCCAATCTCCAAAACAAAAAAACAAAAAAAAAAAAAAGACTGGACACTATTAAACGTGGTGATATTTAGGGTTAAACTTGACAAGATTGATGTCAAACATTGAAAATTTATTATTGCAACCCCAGATTCATCCCTCCCACTAAAAGCATTTGTTTGTTTCTCAGTTATTTTATGCATTAATTAAATTTTGGTTTAATTAATTAACATGTGTTTTCTTATGTTTTAAACACTATACTTCACTACAGTTAAAAATTTAAATCTTTTAAAGGAAGTAGCTCTACACCTGTTGCAAAAAACACATTTAAGTAGATGAATTTTAAAAATTTAATATTAGGTAAGTAGGGGTCTACCGCAAACCAAAAAATCTGTCAAGGGATCTATGAGACAAAAAAGTTTGGGAACTTCTGCTCTACACAGTGGATCTTCAGTGCACTAGGTTTCTAACCCGCGACTCGACTACACACGCCACGAGTTCATGACCATGACCACTCGGCTTCCACGGCTACATTGTATATTGAAATTCTGTTGCTTATTTGTAATTCCTTTAAGCAAAAAAAAACGTTTTTGAAAACTATGCTACTAAATGCTACGAAAACATGAACTAGGCAAAACAATGAAAGAACTTTCACAAAACTAATAATCATCCCCTTTCCAATAAATTTAATGCAAAGCTTTTAATTTTTCCTCTTCAAAATGATCATAAAACGTTAAGTTAATACCATGAGCTACAAAAAACCTCTGATTTTGAGATATTCTAACATAAACGTTTCTCTTTTGTTACTTTTTACCGAAAGAGAAGCATAACTTTCATTGGCTAAATCCGCACTCTTCTTGCTTTGGTAAATATCTCGTGGCTTAGGCATCCAATCGGCTTTACCTTCTATTGTAAGATACAATGGAACGTGCTTTGTAGATCAAGAGACGAAGAAAAATGTAATCCTTCCATCCTTTTCTCGATCGATTGGCATGTGGGGAGGGGGATAGCAAAATCTTTCGAATTTGGTCATAGAACGTCGGAAATTGAATATTTCATTCTTAGAATAAGAGAATGAATGTGGGTTGTCGTGGAAGCTTAGAGGAGAAAACCACTTTATTGTCAAAGTGCGAAACGTGGTCTAACTACCTTATAGCATAATCTCCAAGCACAATGGCTCGCAGAATTTCTTCTCAGTTCCTTGTGGAGAAATATCGACTCCCTCTCGGCAAAATGATGATTTGACGGACTAGAAGTCCATGTGAAAAACTGCCAGGGTACCAGAATCCATTATGACTCGATTTGAGGCGCTACTTTTGCTCAACCAAAGTAGCCAATAGCTTATCGATATTGCTTCAAGTCAGAAGCTAATATATAACCTCCTTTGACGTTAAATGGCCACCTTTTAGAGGCATGTGTTGAATTTTCAATGCGTTTTATTATAAATGAAAAAGTATATGTTTAGAACTGACTCGAGAGAAAGAAAGTGTACTTTGTGAATTTAGACGTTAAAGCTGTGAAAACTTTTATTTAAGTAAAAATGATGATAAATTATGCATATATGAATATATAGTTCATTCTTTTAATTTCTAATATTAATAGATTTTCGTTAAAACATCAATGTCTGTTAATTTTTTACATTATGAAGTTATCTTTTCGAACATTTTAAGTAATATTTGTTTATGAAAACATTATTGACTGAATCAAATCGATTAAAAACGGTAATTTTTTTTAAAAAATTATCATAAAATTTCCCACTAAAGTTTACTTATTAAAAAGTAAAGATAACTTTGTGGTTATATTTATACAGTACGTTTAATTGTGTATATATGTGTAAATTATTTATGTGTTAAGACTAATGGTTAGTTTAATAAGGATTTTTGAGGAAAGTCATAAACAATGCTTAATCACATTACATAATAAAAATAGGTGTCAAATAATATGTGATTAATTGATAGCAGGTTATTAAATCTATAAATATTTAATTTAACCCTTTAATCGGTTTTCATCATACGGACAACTGAAAGTTGGCCACAACTGATTTGCCCGTACACAGTACGGGCACTGATATTTTCTTTTCTTTCTTTGATTTGAGCGTATTTTTAATTCTTATGATGTTACTTAGAGCTAGTGTTTTGAAAAGGTGATGCAGTTTGCCAATGGTGCTGAAATGCTTTTCACTCTGTATCTTCTTTGTGGCTAAGAAGGAAATTTTTCTTTGATGAAGGAAGAATTTAGATCCTTAAAATTTGTGTTCTACTTTTTGCAATACTTTTGCATTCAGACCGGCAACATTTGAAATTACGAATAACTCAAACAAAAACAGGGGGAGGGGTGAAAGGAGGGATTAAATTTGGATACAGATTAAGAACTGTCTACTGATTTGGATAATTCTTCTAAGGAACACACATGCAAATCCCTCAACCGTTTGGAAAAGTACTAACATAAAGTTTTTCTTTATGAAAAATTCTTCATAGCATGCAAAGTGCACTTACAAAAAGCAAGCATTAAAGATTTTTTTGTGTTCCACTATTGTAAAATAAAAAAAAAATGATGTAAAAACTTTAAAGTTTAAAATTAAATTCTTCCATTTTCTTATTCTATTAAATAAGGTGCTTAGATAAGCTCAATAAAAAAATATGAGTCTTTTTTTTTAAAAAACATTTTGGATATAAAAAAAATATGATCGGTTAAAGGATTAGTTCACAGAATTATTTGTTGAGTTGATTCCATTTAGTTTTTTGCATTTGTCTGTGTGCTTATATAATATATTCTAAATATAATATTGTTATGCTTAACTAAAAAGAATATTGCTAACTTCTTTAATATAGAACTATCATTAAATGTTCACTTTTCCTGCTAATATAAAACTTTCTGCTATTCTAAAGTATAAAGATCTCTTTCAAATTATGAGACAAAGCTTAAACAAAGGTGCTATTGAAATCTAATTTCTGATGTCTCTTCCAATGTAAAAAAATTTTCATATGTAAGAATTCAGTATATGATCTTCACTACAACAAGAACTTATAATAAGTATACTTTCAGTTTAGAAGTTGGTTGTTATTTCTAATTAATTTAATAATTCAAGTTAAATAAGAGGCTGATTTTGAAACCTTGTACCTTTTTACTATAGTGTTTAATATAACTTACTGGGTTTTTATTTATTTATTTTGATGCTTTTTACAGTAAGGAAAAAATGATTCTATTTTTTCATAACATATGGGAATTTCATAAGTCGAAAACATATTAAAAAGAGTGTTTTTACTTAAAGATTATTATTTTATCAACTTTTTAATGTTTAAGATATTTTTATTATAGGATATAAAAATATTGATTACATTCTCCCGAATTTAAATCTCTTTAAAAAAAATCTAGGAAGTGGCTTTCTTAATACCTTTTATTCTGATAATTAATGTATTTTATTACGTTTATATTGGGACACAAAAATTTATAATCACAATTTTTAAGAAATTACAATGACATTTCCATCCTTTTTGATATCTTTGCGAAGACAGAAGTTGTTTTTATAGCTTTAAGAAACATATTTTTTCTGTAATATATAGACTTGTAGAAAAAGCAATTCTTTAAGTCACTGCTGTAATCCTTTCTCTACAATAGAATTTGTTTTCCCTTCCCGCAGATATTTTTCTGATTCACGTTCCCATTCTTTGACATAAACTATGTTAACATTTTCTTTTCACTTTACGAAGTCAAAAAGTCCCATGACATTCTTACTGCATTATAAAAACCTTAGACATGGGAAAGAATAAAATATTAGAAAAAAACTGTTACAAAATAATATGTTAACTATTTTGGCGAAAGAAAACTTTTTTTTTCATCTGTTCTGAAACTTAAAATAAATAATCGAAATAGTATTTTTGATGATTTTTGTCACCGACTTTTGATTCAATGAAATGCATAGTTATAGTTATGATAATCGAATGAAAAAAGTAGCAGCAAGTTTTATGATGCTTATAATAATTCAAGGTAAAAAGATGTTTAAGCTCTTATATATAAATAAAATCTTAGAAATATGTTTTTAAGATATTCTTAAAAGTCTTTTGAATCTTATTTCTTTCAGGATTCTGAAAGCATGAAAGTATTTTGTTTAAAGCAAAATAGCATAAATATTTCTAGATTCTCAGTATCTATGCTGTATGTGGTAACGAAGGAATATTAAATAAATTCAATACTAGGAAATGAAATTTTTAATTTTCAATTCGATTTCTAGGAAGTTTCTTCAACCAATAAATATATGTATATATATGTGCGTGTGTGTGCGATTTGCGTAATTGTACAAGTGTGTTTCTGAAAGTAAGGTAATAAGCCGTCAGACAATTGCTAAAATTTCCTACAGGAATTAAATCCTTTGTCTAGACAGCTGAGACGATCACAATATTCAAATGTCACAAATAAATAAAGCTAGTTTTGGAGTAATGCATTAAAATCTCAGTTATAAAGTGAAGGTATTCATTAAATGATTGTTTCTGAAGGTCTTAGAGACAACACGGCCACTGGTGATTGTCATCAAAATTTTGAATCTCGATCAAGTAACGCGAATGGAACAAAGTTGTCAACCAACTCCAAACTTCTACGTCTCCCAAATGAAAGATTTTGAGCTACTTGCACTATATGACGAGTTTTTAGCCGTATCAAGACTCGAACCTACAGTTCAACAAAAATAATGTCTGTCAAGAGTCACGACTATGACCACTACGGGCTAGAGGCGCAGAAACAAATGCAGTCGACAATTGAAGTAAAAAGCGTAAAGAGATTGTTGCGTCAAAAAAACTTATATATAACTTATATAGGAAACTTGCCTAAATGAAATTTATGGACAAGTGATGGAAATGTAAAAGGCGAACGCAATGTGTAGACGACTAAAGAAATTCTATAAAGGAAGAACATATCTGTGAAAGGTACAGAGTCTTTGCGATTATCTATTACAAATGATAATGTGTGCCAAATGATTTTCACCTTTTCCGACCGCTGAAAAAGCACCTAAACGGTCTTTATTTCAGAGTCAATGCCGAAATTCAGCAAGACATCCTGACTGGCTCTCTGATTTTTTCTGCTGTTGCCGATACTTTGATGTAATGATAGAACAAATGCAGGGACATATTAAGACTTCTTAAGGCCTTGGGCCCCTACACAAATATAGGCCCCACCTATAATCCTCAAATGTAAACAATACTCAGCATACGTTGTCAAATACTCGTATAAACAATAACCTTAAACAAATAAATGTGCATGACTAACAATTGTACAAACAGGCTCGACCGACTGCCACCTTTTGACTGAATAAGTAATGATGGTGTGTGGTGGTAGCATAAGTCTACACATGGACGACGGTCATCATATGTAGCCAGTTGACATATTGTCCGAAATTCTCAGTTTTTCGGAGAATACAACCGGAAAAAACATTTGATCGTTGAAATTATTCGAATCATGATCTTAATCAGGATGAGTTAAGAACGAGACGAGGCCCTGGACCCAGGCCCAGTTGGCCCATGCCTTAAAACGTCCCTGAACAAATGCATTGAAAAGCATCATGATATGTAAAGCAATAAGTGTCAGTGCTTAAAAACGTTGTGTACCTCTTTGAAGTAGGAATTAAGTTTCTCGCAGAGTTCTTGTAACTATTTTTGAACTACCTTCACGCATAAGCAATTTTTCATTCCTACAATATAACAGATATATTTTCTGAAATTTGTTAGAAAATAATGTTTAAGAAATTTTCAACAGCTAACAATTTAAGTAAAAACAATTTCAAACTAATTATCATTGTGTAAATATCTCTTATAAAATACATGGCCGTGGTAGTCTAATGGTTATGGTCATGATTGGGGTTCGAGTCTTGGTGGCACTAAAGAGGAGACGGATGCACGTTAAATATGTAGAGGCTCAATGATCTCCCATGGGAGTAGTGTGGTAATTAAGAGAAGAGGGTACTAGCTCAAGCGGTACTTGACAGAGACTCTAAATTACGAGGTCAGTCCCCAATAGCCCTCATGTTGCTTTATAGTGGAACGTTAATATAACTCTCTCTCTCTCACACTCTCTTACAAAATACTTAAGAGTTTAATAATTCAAATGCATACTAATTGAGTCATCATTTTTGTTAAATATTTTAAAAATTCTTATATAGGCTTAGCTACAATGAGTATATCGAAACACTGACAAAAGTCACGAATATTTGAATTAAATATTCGGTTTTTTCAGTCGAAGTAGAAATCTTATCGTAACTTTAAAAATTCTTAATTTATTAAGCCTCTACTTCCTTCGGTCAGTCAAAAACCAAGAAATTAAAACAAGGTCCAAAAGATACAACATTTTTCTTTAATGCGTAATAAAGATATTCAAAATTAATGTACCTCTTCTTCTCACTTGATACTTTTTTACAGAAATATTGTAAAAGAGCGTTACCAAAATATCATCTTTCTCCTCATCGAAAATTCCAAAACTTTTTTATTTTTTCAAAAGCCAGAAATGTACTTTTTCTTCCACCAAGTTGTTCAAAATTTTTTTTTAAAGAATTTCTTGACTACTTTCTACAAATCATTATGATTTAATATGCTCGAGAAATCGTAATAGAATTTACAAGCCTCATTATAATTTCCATCGTGCACCCCATTCGCAAGAGTGAACTTCACAGTCATTAGATTTCCTCTTATTTCATTTACTAATGGCAGAGGGCCATTTCGCTGGCAATATAATTATTAAGTGATGCTTGAGCTGGTTTAACAGACCAAACCAGCTGTAGAAAGGATTCTACTGAATTAGTTGACCGTTATATTTTATCGGAGTTATCTCAAGATTATTGAGACCACAATCCATTTAGTCTTAAATTATTGGGCGAGAAGATGTTATCATTGAAAATTATGGCCTTATCATGGACAGAATACATTATACAAGAATACGGAATACATACAAATGTAAAATCTTTTTAAGTTCAAACATCATTAAATACTATTCTATGTAAATGATATTGATGAAGGACGTATCTTGTTGAAAGATAGAAACATTATTAAAATACTTAAAGCAAATTAGTCAGTCATAAAATTACAGTTTCAGAATTGAACGTATTGTTCAAAGGTTTATAATTTCATTGAACATTTTATCAGTTCGTAAAAGATAACTATTGATTAAGTTGATATCTATGTATTTATTTATCTAAAATGTTATAGACTGTATTAGAACTTACAAAAATCATCAAAAATAAAATTCCTTTTTAATCTCTAACCAATGAATCTGTAACCTAACCACAACCTAATTAATAGTATTACTTTGACAGATACAGAAAATACACTCATGAACAAAAAAATTAGCACACCAAAAGAAGTCGTCAAAATGAAACGAAATTTTACATACGCTATGACTACTTTGATGTAACTAAATTACTAGAAAATCAAAGAAAAAGGATCATTTATTTCGGAGGAAAAGGCAAAAGAACGGAGGATTTAATACCCTGTTGAACATCCTCTAGTGCAAATGCACGATGCGATACGATCGGGCATTGAGGCATACAAGTTCTGTATGATGTCTTGAGACATTTCGTTCCATATTTGCAGTAAACTTGCCTCTACTTCGTTCAAACTCGTGGGATACCCAACTCGCCGTCTTAAAGGAACCAGATATCCTCAATTGGAGACAAATCTGGGGATCGGGCAGGCTAAGGAAGGGTAGTAACACTGCGGAGACAGTTTTGTGACACCCTTGCCGTGTGAGGTCGAGCATTGTCTTGTTGAAAAATGGCTCCTGGGACCCATTGCATGAGTGGCAACACATGTGGTTGCAGGATGTCATGGACATACCGCTGGGCTGTCATGGTGCCTCGGATCAATACTAGGGGTGACCGTGTACTGTAGGCAATAGCATCCCATACCATTACACCAGCTGTGGGAGCGGTGTGTCGTTGTAAAGCAAAGGCAGGATTGAGGCGTTCACTACAGGGTCTCCACAAATGAACATGATTGTCATCACTGCTGAGATTGAATCTGGATTCGTTGCTAAAGACGATCTGGTTCCATTCCCCTGCAGTCCAGTTTCCTCGTGCCTAGCATTATACTCCAAACGGAGGCATCGATGGGTGAGTGTCAAGGGTATACCGTAATGGGCACCACGATCCCAAATGTCCTTCAGCCAGGCGCCTTCATATGGTTCGAGAAGACACAGGGGCCCCTAGTGAAGGTGCTACCTGTTGCTGGATGGCGGCCGATGAAGCATTTGGCTGTACGCACGATGTGGCGATCTTCTCGACGACTGGTCTGTCGGGGGCGTCCTGAGCCTGGTCTTCATGTAAATGACATCTCTCGGATCCACTGGTCCCAAAACCTCCTCACAACACAATCAGAACGGCATAGTTGACGAGCTACTCGCCTAGCTGAGCACCAGCTTTCATCATGCCGATGATTCTCCCCCTCTCACACAACAACAGCTGCTCATATTGTCTTCGAAAACGGCGTAATGGCATGTCTACCTCACCTCTTGCTTTGTAAACGATTCAGCACACTCAAACAAGCTTTGGTTACCTGCTTTATACTCCATAGAGAACGACGTTAAACGCCCTCCACCGTCTATACGTAATGCGCAATTAATCTGCGTTTCCTATCATTTGCATATCTCTTTGACATGTACCTTCATGCCAAATATTGTTACGATCCCGCAATTATTTCTTGGTGCTAATTTTTTATCCATGAGTGTATGTTTAGTTACTCTCAGAGTAAATTTATATGATTATAATATTGTCAAAATTATTTGTTGGTGATTTGCGAGTAATTTAAACATAACAAAAGTGTTTTTACTAAGAAAGATATATTTTCCAACATAGATATTTTTGTCCTCAAGTAACAGTTTTTGATAAATACGTTATGAAAGGTATGTTTATGCATTAATAATATACTCCTAGTTGTTCATAATGAAATACTGAATACTATTCACTATATACAAATTGAACGGCAATATACTAGGCATCTGATTTGCCTCTGGTTCATTTAAGCTACTTTATTCCAAAACAAATGCATACATAATGTTTCTAATTCAACATTTTATATTTTAATGTTCATATATTCATGGACAGATTAAAAGAAACTGAATGCGTCTGAGTGTGTCTATGTTACATAGGTTTTCACTGTGCAATCATCGTTATTTTTTTAAAGTCTTTGAAACTAATAAATATATTTCTTTGATACCTCGAAGTATATGTGTCTGACCATTTTAAATGCCTACAAAAATATAAGTTTATCCCGCTTGGACAAAATCAATTATCATAAAAACTGATAAGTACATCACACGTATAATTTCAAGCTATATTATTTGTTACAGAATTATTATCTTTACTTCAAGAATTGTATGTTTTTAATTAGTACTGGAAATGAATTTTAATTTAGAAAAGAACAGTTTAATTACATAAATAACAACAGCTAATTCTTCCTTTCACACAATCTGTAATACGTTCGTGTTCTCTAGTCTTAACAATAGATACGCGAGAAAAAGAAGAAAGAAGAAAGAAAAAAAAACGTCCGTGGCATAGTCATCCCAAACATAGTTATGCAGTTCTTCCGGAGTAAGCATATCTGGAAAAGGAAATCTTCTTCCTCGTAGTATCTAGTGACACTTGCTCAGATGAAGATGGATGATACCGTATAATGTGCTTTTCAGAATGATTTGGTTGAGGCTTTTGTTGAGAAATTATTCAGACTTTTTCAACTCAAAATACTACTGCGTGCCACAAGATCGTAAACAGAAAAGTAAAGATAATATCACACACAAAATGTTTTCGTTTTCCATGAATTTCCTTTAGTAAATAGCCATGAAATACTCACGAGGCTCCTTGACTTTCTCTTTAAGAATTGGAGATTTAGTGTGGGTAACAAAAAGCAAGTATTTTTTTAGTTAACATGGTTGAGATTTTATTTAACTTTGCAAAATTGTTTTGTTTCCTAGATTTTTCATTTTGTGTTTACATTTCGTAATGTATATTATTCGAATTTTTTTTTATTTTAACAAGTTATAATCGACTTGTATGCATTTGTGATTCAAAAATTTAAGCAAGAGTATTTTTTTTAAATATCATTCTTAAATGTAACACCTTTTTTACTGCGTCACATTTGGGATTACTTAATATAGTTTAGAATAATATTCCTTAACTATTACTACTACTGCTATTAAGTAAAAAACTATAGCTTTTTTTTTATAGTGGGATGAAATGTGCAGTGATAGATACATACATGTCTGTGGCATACACCAATTAGGGAATCATTTAGTTTAACGTAATAGAAGAACTCTCATTATATATATCCTCATCTAATTAAAAGGTTTTATGATATATTACATTAACTTGCTTTAACCGACTCGCAATACACGCAATGTTTTTATATAGGAAAAGCTAATTGCAATGAAAATTATTTTTATTCACCATTTAGTTTTTTGTCCTAATAAAAAATTGCCATGCCTTCTTAGGAATTGCTGAGCCATTTTCCGTTTTTTTATGAAACATTCACTTTCAGAATTGCTACAGAAAAATTAGGAAATTGAAACTAACCTGCAAAAATCATTTGGAATAAAATATAACGTTTAATACACTTAAGTTATATTTAGAAAGTAAATACTTTGATACCTAAATTTAAGTATGAAATAAAAACCTATTTTTTACGCACCAGCTGCTAGAAATAACAAATCTATAAGTCTGACAGCAATCCCCAACATTTGCTACAAAAAATAATTCAATTCAAAAGTCAGTTTGGGAGAAAATTTGAAACATGTAAACAAGAAAAATTTCTATGAACTATTTTTCGTGGTTATTTCATTTTTTATAACGTTTATCAGAAAAAAATAGAATGCCTGTTTTACAAATTATAAGTATTAGTCTGGTGGTCAATAGATGAATGCCGTTAGTTATTTATCAATGACATGCTCTTCCAAAGTCACTACGTATGAAAAGTGAGTACTCAGTCAAAGAAGAACCAAGCAAGAAGATGAAGTTGAAAAAAAAAGTTATCTAGGATTTCTGTGAAAGAAACTTTTCCAACTTCTCCCCAGCGCGTGGTGTCACAAATGCAAGTCGATCCTGCATCATCGATTACGGAAACATGTTTCTAATCCAGTTTCTCATTCACCATCCTTTTGATGATTAATCCTTTCCGTGGAATAGGCTCCCGCAGGAAAAAGGAAAGACCTACTGGCAGCATGATTTGCCAATGATAGATGCATTCAGCTTCCGTAGTACGAAATATTTATGAGGAAGTTTAGGAAAACAGTTCGGGCTCTGGGAGATCCTGAAGAGTATGGTTGTCACGCAGCCAGAAATACAGAACGTCATAGCCTAGAAATTGGGAATAAGTGAATTACAGCGAAACCCAAGACACCAAATTGTATCTCGAAATAATATTAGTAAAAAATTAGGTGTGTTTCCCACAAAATTCAAATAGAATTTCTATAGGTTGAAGTAATATCTTGTTTTAAGCGTAAATGACTTAATGCTCCTACTTCAATTATAATTCATCATGAGCTTCTATAGAACCTAATAAATGCTAAATGAAAGTTTAAAATAAAGGAAACCAGAAGCATTTATTCAAATTAAGTCCAAATGTTAATAATATGTAGTCGAATAAAATAAACTGAAAAGAATTATAAATGACCTTTAAATCTATAGCGTGGAAGAGTTTTTACCTATTTTTATCAGCCTATGACGATGAGATTGCCCTTATGATTGTTATTCAAATACCTATTTTAATCGTAAAAATATGCAGTATATTCCTCGGCAAAATCAAATACATTGCAAATGCATCATACAAAGCTCATTCTCTAATTTGATGGTAGATTTTCATACAGTAAAATCACAAAATCTTAACATTTTTTTTAATTTTTAGAAATCCAATAAATGCCATGTTTTGTTATAGGATTACATGTTGGTCAAATTAATAATAAATGACTTCTGAATTTTTTCAATGTATTTCCAGATAAAAGTTTACAAAAATTTTGGCAGCTTAAAATATTGTTTCTAATTCAAAATAATTAACTTTAATACTGAACTTTTGTATTACACATCGTTTTTATTCAGTATAACGCCATTTGTTTCTAGCATGAATTAAACTACCTTCAATTATTGTGATCATTGAGATTTTAAATCTTTGCTTGTTTTATAATTTTTGTATAAGAATGTGTTTAAATCGTAAGAAATGCACACTTTAAAAAAAAATTATCCTTCATGGACATGAGGATTTCAATACATTTACAAAAATTCCCCTCATAATGCAATTTTTGCTGCTTTGAGTTTTTATTTTTACATTTTATTTGCAATAAATATGATTTAGAAATATTTTAGAAATCAGATTTCTTTTAATTAAAATGTCACACAACCATTAATTAATTACACTAGTTTTATCTTCAAATACATTAATATATTTCTCAAAAATGAAAGAGTTTATTTTTTAAGTAAATTTCACCATGTAATTAAAGTTCTTCATATTATTAAATGTCTACATATCATTAACATTCTAACCGCATTCAATTTCTACGTTTACAGAATTTTTTTTTAAAAAAATTGTCAAATTCTTACTTTTGATATATCTAGTATCATTTAAACATCAGGGAAAAAATGTAATAATTTTATTCAGAGCAATGCAATATTTTTATACCAAATTTAATAATAAATATATTTATAGTTCTTTAAATGTTAAGTCATATTCATGCAGGCAAATTATTGCCCTGCATGCAACATAAGGGATGAAATATTTCGCGATAAAAAAAAAGAAAAAGAACCGAGTGAGACGCTTAAAACTTCTATAAGTAAAGCCGTGAAAGTTCCAAGATTCCGTGTAACATAAAAATAAAATGGTTTACCTTTCAACTTACTGTATAAAACGCAATAATCACATTTTTCGCTCTTTCGTGACTATGAAGTGACGTTGCGTTTCACGAAAGCAGATCCCCTTTATATTTGTTTTTCCTTTCTATCATGCACTACTGACTCTCTTTCCAGCAAACAATTTTAGGCTAAGAAAGCTAAAAATTAATCACGAATGTTTTCCATTCACACACCTGATGTAAAATTTTTCTTAACAATGGAAGAAATGTTGAAGCGAGATTACTCTGAAACTAATGGTTTTTGTTTAAAGTCAACTTTTGAGGACAATTGAATTCTCCTTCGCATCAACTTAAGGTAGTAATTTAAATCATTTTGTCCGTCTCCATTCTTTCAAAGTAGGTTGCTTTTTTCTATAAAGAATAAAAAAGTTTTAGATATTGAACATGTGTCTTTTTTTCCACTAGATAATATATTTATCTTACGAAGTTCAAATTAAAACAATTTTATGAGATATAAGGTGTGATAAATTTTTGAATTACTTAATTTAAAATAATTATAATTAGTAGAGAATACTAATTTACTGCTAAGAAATATATATGCTATTATAAAATTTTTACTATACCCTTTAGTTTTAATGACTCCTCGCAGCCCTTCTGAATTTTATTACGTAAATTTGGAAGTTTAAATGTTCGACCTGGATTGAGATAATTTAATGACTTAGGATATAAAATGATTTAATAAATTTAATAATTCATGTTCTAAAGATATTACTTGTCTTCTCAACACCAAAGTTGTGGAGTAACATTTAATTTTATTATCTGTAGGCTTTCCCGAAAAGCTCATTTAAGAGCTCCTTTGCCATGAATTCAACTAATAGGAAAAGGAGCCGAGTTTCTTCCTGCTATTGGGAGTAAAAAATATTAATACAAGGATCATCCATACAATAAAAACATCTTAGTTTCTAAAATTGGAAAACAGCAATTTTGGGGAAAAAATAAGTTCCATTACATATTTGAAGCTTCCTTCACTTCACTACATATTTACCACCTTCATAATAACATCTGTCGTATATTTTCATGAGGTTTAGAATTTCCAATACTGTTCTGCCACCAGCACATTAAGTCTCGTATTCACTGCAAGACTGATAGTACGATCTTGCTATTAGCGATTACTATATTTTCCCTAAGCCGAGGGAAAAGATGATTAAAGCTTCTGTTAGGAAACGTTTTGGAAGTGACGAAAAGTTGGAGGATGCATTGGCCACCTGGATTTATGCACTGGTGGCAGGAGAATATAATTAACATGGGAATTTTGAAATTTTTGAACAAATATGAAAAATGTTTAAATGTATGAAGTAGTTATGTTGAGAAGTGAAGGAAACTTCCGGTATATATAACAGAAATGGGTTTTTTTCCTATAAATATTGTGTTTTTCATTTGGTATAACTGAATGGTCTTTATGCTTTGTGGATGTATTTCTTATTCTAATTGATTCTACGCATAATAATAATAACATTTCGTTATTCCTTAAGGTATTCGACAACGTTCGGAACCGTGATTTTACAAAAGCGTGTAAACGGATAATATTTATGATATTTAGTGTCACTTAAATTAGAAAATGTATATAAAATTGTTTTAAGAATAGTATTACAATAAAAAAACTTTAAGTACAAAATATTTTGACAAAAATGAACATAGAATGACCCATTTTCAAAATATTCTCCTTCTGTGAAAAATGATTCTATTATAATAATATTTTGCTTGTATATAGCTCAGATCTCTGTACAGAGGCTCAACTAGAATGTTTGAAATATATAACTAGGAAGTGGGTTTATCCATGTTTTACAACAGAGGGGAGAAATTTTAAGAAAAAAACGCCGATAATAATATCAATTGGTTGTAACTCTGAAAATAATGTGAATTTTTCAAAAATCCTAGTTGAGCCTCTGTACAGAGGTCTGAGCTATATACAGGCAAAATATTCAGAAAAGGAGAACATTTTGAAAAAAGGTTATTCTAGTTAATTTTTGCCGAAATATTGTATTTAAATAATTTTTTTTTGTCCAAATGCCTTAAAACAATTTTATACATGTATTCTTATCTAAGTGACACTAAATATCATATGAAAATTATCCATTTATGCGCTTTTTTAAAATCACGGTTCCGAAAGTAGTCGGATACCTTAAAAAAGATTTGTCTATTTTTGAAGCGTAATAGGTATAGCCATATTTCAATGATTTGAATTTTTTTAAAGGTTCTTTTTTGCGATAATTAAAAAGCAATTAAATTCATTATTTTTGAACTAGAGTTATAATGATTGTTATAGAGTTCGGAGAAGCACAAAGCTAGGACACTATTACGAGTCTTAAAATTCATATAAAAAGAACAAATTGAATTAGAAATATATATATTTGAATTCTCAGTTTACTATTTACTTACTTACTTAATATTATGCCGAAAATATATTCAAATTTCATAAGCTTTAATTTATTGAACTTATTACAAGACATTGTTGAAGTTAGCTTGTTCTCCCCGGGTTGTTTTTGAATTGGATGTTTCAGTTAAAATATACCATTCCTCTAAATTCGTTTCATATACAAACATGAAATAAAAGGTAAAATGCTAATGGAAGAAAAACTGCGGGATTTTCTTGGACTGGAGAAAAACGTAACTTTAAACAGGTACCAAAAAATAGTTTTCGGAATACAAAAATACGGAATCAAAAATAACGGGGCTTGGAAAATCAAGATGGATCGGTAAATACAAGATTTAAAATCAAAGAAAAGGGAGAAGTTGTGATAGAACGGCGCCAAACAGGCTTAATGAGGTCATCATCATGCGCATAGTTGATGAAATAGTGCCCTTGCGTTAGTGAAAGAACTTCACCAACTTACGCAATACTTCGAAAACTTCTTTGGGTATCGCAACTCATTTGAAGAATTTAAAAGGACATTAAAACAAGTTCTGTTGAAGTAACTTCGTCTTGTCGAATAGTTTCCTTGCGTAAAGACACTTTCAATTGAAATAAAGTCAAATCGATAGTCTTCTAAAGAAATTGCTCTCCAGTTTATTTTTATTCCAACAAGGGTATCTATTGATAGAAGAATTGCTCTAATAAAACAAAATTTTGGAGCGTTCTCATAAGGTACAATATTAAAATAAAAGATTTAGTTCATGTAATTAATTATTTTATGTGCTATATACATAACAAATTAATGTTTTAATTCTTATCTGTGAATATTTTGTTACGTAAAAGCAGACCGAAGTATCATTTCGATTTCTGAATAAAATCTGTTTTTATAACTATAAATAAAAATCATTGTTTCATCAGATTATGCACATGTATATTCAAAAATAGTGTTTGAGTCGCTTGATTCAAATATTAATACATAATAAAGTGCTAATATATATATATATATATATATATAATTCCTATGACATTCTAGACAAGAAATTAGGAGTTATTTTATATATATAAAAAGTTAATATACTTATTAATAATCTTAAAACAAGCTCAAAAAATCAATTAACTGTGCTTGCAACCTCATTAAAAACCTTGTTTTACTTAAGACGATTTTATATTAATAACTATATCATAATTGCAGACTTCTTTAGACTTATATATGCGTGTTTCCTTCAAATAAGGATTAATGATAACTTTTACACTTTGAACAGGTGTTTACTTATACCTCCATAAAACGAAGAAATATTGATAGAAGTTACAGATAAAGAAACAGCATTTCAGTGTATAGATAGCAGACATATCAAATATTGGTCATAAATTAATTATATGTATGATGAAATATTTTTTAACAAGATTGTTTCGACTACTGGGGATACCTGTCCAAAAATTTACTGGATACAGTAATTACATTAAAATACAAAAAAGTAATTTTTATTGATGAAAACAAATTATTCTCTTAAGTAACATTTTAGAATTCAGTTTGATAATTATGAGATAATCTGTAAATTTTAGAACGGAATTGGTGGCCTTAAAATGGAAATACTGTTTTTTTTTCCAAATATGAACAACAAGATAAAAATAAAACTAAGAAAGGTTCAAATAAACATACTATATAAAATTTCTTTATTTATTCATACTATTATGATTCACTGCTTGGTTACGATAACCTTATGTTCCCTAAATATAGCGTAATCTTAGTTTCGACCATTTCAGTATACGTAAAGAAAGAGAAAATCGTGTATAGTAACTCTATTAAAAACGTCAAACATAAAAGTTTGGTACAAGGAACCTCTTTTATGGCAGCCATTGGCAAATTGCTATTTTGAGCTGAAAGAAGAGAATATTTACTTCAACAGCAAATGACATTAAGATACGAAAAATTACAGAATGGTGTAAAAATATGTTTCTCTTTCTACATGAAGATATTTATAGCTTCGTATTTATTGATGCGAGTAGAAGAGCTTGAAACGAAAATGATAGTCTGAATTCTGAAAGTATGCCTATAATATTTGAGACACAATATTGAAACAAAATTAAAACAGGAAGAGAAAATAAAATAAAGCGAAGACCCCCTTGCTTTTCTACAGAATCAATGCCTTAAAGTTTCCGCCCACCGAAGTAGCCCACTACTACAATGTTTTTCATGTTGTAGATCTAAAAGCTTATTCTCGAAATTATGTCTCATATAAGAGAAGTAATTTCAGTGGCACTTCAAAATTCGTCGAATAACAGAGAAACGGATTATACTGCGAGACCTGTAATCTCATCCGCATCTCTTTGAATTAGTTTCCAAATAAATGCGGCAGAAACCTTATTTGCATCTTTGCGATTATTTTGGAGCAGAAGGAAGACGAAACGTCGTGGTGCGAAGAATTTGTTAATCAAATGAATTCGAGCTTTCATTTCTTCTTTCATTTCACGAACCAAGTGCGATAAATGTAATAGAATTTCAAGACATAACTGAAGCAGCTTTTGTTTCCCGAGATGTAATGCAAAGTGAAGGGTGAATATTAGAAAAGCAAATGACAGGGAGGGTTGGAAGCAGGGAAAAAAAGACAACATGCGGCCGTTCTCATTCGCAGAAACAAAAGCATCGATTAAATGGAAATAAGTTTAAACAAAATAATATTTCTCCGAATAAAAATTCATGCTACGTATTGTATTTTTAGCGTGTTTCCGTGATATTTTTTCTTCGGAATGCTCCAATTGAATTATATATATAGCAGCCAGAAAAAGGGCTTTCAAGTTTTGTTTTTTTTTTCCAGCACAAACCACGGCACATATTGGAATGGAATACACAATAAGGATGACAATAGCTCTTAAAAATACGTGACCTTACAACAAAGGGAATAATAAAGTAGTTATAGCACGATTTTCTTGATTATTAATACCTTTTCATCAGCGTCAATGAAACCAATTTTCTAATGAAAGGAGCGAGAAAAGGAATATTGTCTTTTCTTAAAACAAAAGGTTGTACTCTAAAATGCTGAAAATATTATTGAAAAAATTAACATTTAAAAATAATTGTAATGAACAAGATATTAATTTATAAGTATATTTGGGTTTTATTTTACATAATTGCGCCTTAATTACATTACAAATATTTTGTTATTTTTTCAATTCCTGCTATTAGTTCACGCTCTCCCTATATATAATTATATATCTTGTTCAATTTTTAAATCGTTAATAAAACACTTTTTTCATCCACTCAAGCTCAAATACATTTTTTAAACTTGTAAGGGAATGTTTGAACACTTGATGTTAATACATTTTTTTTCAAATATTAATTCATTAATTAAATTTAATTAATTAATTATAGAAAAAGATATTTATTTCAATCGATATTATTCCTCTAGATGGCAGCACTATTGGATTAAAAAGCTTTTGTTAAATTTGCGATGAAGATTTAACTTAACTTGGATAATCATATGCTAGTTAGACGTCAGCATTCCTTTTACCCTAGTTTCAAGATATTCTTACTTTTTGTATTCAACTTTTATTGAAAAATGTAATTACAAAAATTTAATGTGGTTAAAAAACTTTAAATATTAATTTAAAAGGTGTTTCGCAACTTAATATTATGATTCTGTCAAAGGTATATACATATTTATATTAATTGTAATTATTTAACAAAAGTAACTAAAATAAAATTTTTCTTTGTTGATCTAAGCAGGAATTGACTTACAAAGTAATTTTTTTTTATTTCTGTTTTGAAACATCTCTCCTTGGCATAATCTCTAATGATAAGTTATTTAAATTTTTTGATATAGACTGAATATATATAATGATTACTATTAAATATACTGCAAAAGATAAATATTTATTATTTCTTAAGAGTCATTAAACAACTTATTGTCCGTTTACATATTTTTTAGCTTAAAAGTATGCTTACTTGATTTTAGAATGGAATAATTCACTAAATATGAAGATCCAAATTAAAAGTTGTGTGATTACGAATTTTTTTTGAAAGATTTTTATAGCATTTAAAAGAACTGTAATTACCATCCTTTCTTCGTAACGAAAAAATGTATCATTCTCTCAGTGAATAATTACATTCTAATGCAATTCGGCATGTGTTCTCAATTACACTCTTTAATTTCTTCATAAATTATACTTCAAACATGGAAATCTTCTCTCATTTAGAGAAAATTGTTCTTATAAAGTTGATTTTGTGTTATATTTATATGTTAATTGATCAGTGAGAGAGGAAAACGAATTTGACAGAAATTTTTTAGTATTTGTAGGTGATATTTCCCTCTCTACTTGTCTTTATTAGAGCTTTTGTTTTTATTGAATTATGTATTAACTTTAATCTTACATTATTGGCAGTAATTATTCACAATATATGGTATTTAATTTTCTATAATTTATATATGCAGCATAATGATAACAAGTAATATGAAAAATGGGGCAATAAAGTAAGGTTCTTCATAGGTATACAAATTCTAAAATTATTTATTCGATACAGAACAAAGGGTAATTATGATAACAATTTATAAGAAGAAAATTTATAATATTTTTCAAAATAATAACGGGAGATTTTTCCAGCCAATTCATGTTACAAATAAAGACAAGAAATATGTTTAGAATATTTTCATGATAGAATAATTATCAGTGCTTATTTAGAAGTAAATTTTTGGCACGATCTAATTCAAATATTGCACTTTAATTCTACGGATTAACTCATGATGCCTAGAATTATGTGACAAGTATCTAAATTAATAAAGACAATTACTTCCATATTTTAGCATTTTTTAAAGAAAATTAGGTATTGCTATTTAAATTATTGATGTGTAACATCTTTCCTCTCGATTGCTGAATTTTGTCGAAGTGATTTCATAAAAGGACGGAAGTTTGTAACAGGAAGTGACATAAGCGCGAGCTATTTGATTTGACCAATGAGAGCGCGTGGTTGCTACCCTCGCATCGGGGTCCAAGTCTAGTCGTTTTTATTATATTGTTAAAGTTAGTATTTCAAAAGATTCGAACACTCTAATTCAGGATAAACCTACGATAAAGTCTCAGGACTCGTTGTGTAAGAAATCAGAGGTTAATTTATAAGTGTAAACTATATTAATAATTATATTTACTGTTAAGTGTGTCTGACAAAGTTCAGCATTCTTAAGAAAATACGAGTAAGTAATAAGGAATTATTCGAATTAAATATTTTAGTGCGTATCTTTTTCATACTTTGAGGTTAATTCCAGTCGCTGTCAATATAATATTTTTAATTGTGATTAAAAAAAGTTTTCTCAGTTAAAAAAAACTAACTAATTACATGGGTGATTTTGATTTTCTCTAATATTTCTTATTTTTAAACTTTTACCAAGCTAATTAAATTTGCATGATTTTGTGATTTGCAGAGATGGTTAAATTCAGAGCAGAATATATATATGCGAAATCCAACTCTAGTAGTTGTTTTTTTATACATATTGTTAAAGTTAGCACATTTCAAAAGATTCAAATACTAAAAACTGGACTTTGTTTTCTTACTCCACTTCGCAAATACTCAGCAAGTCTTATTCAGTATAAACTTAGATCCTTACGCTCAATTGTCAAAGTCTCTGTGCTCGTTGTGTATGAAATATGAGGTTACATTTATCTGTGTAAACTATATTAATAATTATATTTACTGTTGAGCATCTGACAAAGTTCAACATTCTTAAGAAAATACGAGTAAGTAATATGGAATTATTCGAATAAATATTTTATAGTGCGTATCTTTTTCATACTTTGAGATTAATTACTGTCGCTGTCAATATAATATTTTTAATTGTCGATTAAAAAAAGTTTTCTCGACTAAAACACTCCTAATTAAAAATCTAAATAATGTAATATTCGATAAATAATATAATTATTCGATAGAAAATTGTTTCCAATCATACTCAATTCAATCTCACTCAATTCACTCTCACTCAATTCAATCTCACTCAATTTAATCTCACTCAATTCAATCTCACTCAATTCAATCTCATTCCATTCAATCTTACTCGATTAAATCACACTCAAAATCATGGGAAGCGAGTAATAGTTTGTTTTTAAAAGAGCAAAACGACACATCTTCGGTATATGGTAAAAATACAAAATAGGAAATCTTTAATTTTTGAACCGTTTGTTTCGGAGAAATGTATATGGCCACGAAATCCCTGTATGTCCATTTTCAAGTCTATCGTATCCATTGTTCTACTAATTGAACAAGAAAAAATATTTTTGATAAAAAATTGCATTAGTCCTTGTGTTAAATAAATAAAATTTTCATTAAAGATATAAATATTCGATAGAAAATTATTTCCAATCATACTCGATTCATTTTTTTCACATTTAGGTTACTATTGCGTATTTACCACGATTACGATAACATGTCAGATGTTACACCTCATATGCGACTACTGTAAGGCTCGTTTCTTTTTCAATTCCTACTATTAGCTCGCACTGTCTATATATTTATTTATTTATATATTTGTATATTTATTTATTTATCTTGGTGGAATTTTCAATCGTTAATAAAATACATTTTAAAGCGCTGAATTGAGCTGAAATTTTATATACAGGATCATTTTGGATGACAATACAATAATTAATTATAATTAATAAAAATTAATGTATTAAAACTAATTATTTAAAAATTACAAATAACCATGTGGACTAGCGACTTTTGGTGACTTGTGTCAAAACTTGAAAAGGTTTTTGTCACGTGTTAAAGCATTCAGTTGGACTGAAATTAAAAGGACAATACGATACTTTAATGATAATTAAAAAAAATAATTACCACTTAATGTTGTGATTCTGTCCTATGTATATACATATTTAAATTAATTGTAACTATTTAATAAAAAGTAGCTAAAATAAAATTTTCGTTGTTGATCTAAGTAGGAATTGACTTTAAAACTATTTTTTTATATTACTTGTTTTTTTAAGGATGTTTTTTGCAAGATGTAAAGAAGCATGATTCAAACTTAAAATTGCATTTTCATCTTAACCGCGGTCACTCTCCTGTTTTGTCTAAACGTCTAATACTCGCGGGTGTAGAAAGTCATCCCAAAGCTCTTGTAACACGTGTATTTAAATATGAAAATTTTTTTAAGCCAATTATGATATATATTTATGAGTATAAAGATGTTTTTTCATTACCATAAAATTAAAAATATTTTAAATTTATTGCATTCAAATGAGATAGCATTATTTAAACTAAACCTACAAAATTTTCATTTTAGTACACAATGTATATTTTTTCATAAACCACAAATAAAACGTATATACCAGTAATAATATACTTTTTCAAAATGATAAGGATAGTAAAAGAGTAAAAAATAATATTTTAATCATTTTTCAAACATTCAAAGTAGACTGTATTCATATGCTTTAAACATTTTTTCTTACATTGAAGACAAAAAATAATTTTACATCTTTTTACCCGTGGACAACAGTGCAAACAACTTTTTGGTAGATTAATGCCCTTTTAATATATTCTGGAGTCAGTAAGCTTCTTTTGAGGGGTTTTGTTAAGGTTTGGGAGATCCGATCTCATTCCCTACTAAACAAGGTCCATTCTATCTCCTCTAAAAAAATATTGAATGTCTCATTTATATATTTTCAGGAAGAACCGAATGATAGGCAAAGGAAGCATTAATTCCAGCAGTATTAAGTAGATGATAAAATATTCGCAATGGCCAAATGTTACATATTCGCGATACATCATACACTGCACATTTCATCAGTGGTATCATCACCACCTGTATTATACAAATTTACAATTTCAAGTTTCATCCCTCCAACTTTGGTTACGAAATTACGCAGTCATCAAATTCATTTAGTTCATCTTGACAATCTGTTGATACAGTATCTAATAGACTACGAAGTCGCTATTCTCCCTTTCCCATGGAGTTTTTGTCATAATTTCTGAAAATGTTTTGAAAATTTTTTAAAAAAATTATATTTTATAATTATTTTATAGAATTATATTATTTTTATACCACATTTATTGAAATTTTAAATAAAATATTCATGTATATTAATATATTTGATAAAAAAATGTAAACGGAAAGAGTAAAACGTATTCTTCCGTAGATGCTTCGAGTACGAAAACATAACTTAATCACTCGCGGGGTGTTCTCAGCACCCCAAATAAACTTTTGAAGGTCATAACATTCCAATCGTCCTAGCGAGATTGATTACATCAGGCCTGAAGGTTCAATGACCTAAGATGAGCAGCTACAGAAAAAATCGTGGCTCTGCGCATTCTTTTTAGAATTGTAGGAGGCTTTTCTTGTTGCTGGGGTGTACAGAACACCCCGCGCGAGTGATCGCGGGTTAAAATTGTCTAATTTTCATACACTATCTTAGAATAGAAAAGCATACGAGTACAATTTATTTGTCATATTGTGTTGGAAACAGTCCATAAATACGTCCTTTTTCACTTCACCAAGGGCTCATTTAGTAATACGCGATTAGAGATGAAATATGGAACACATTTTTTTCTTGAAAAAATGAATTGACTCGGAGAAGTGAGCAATTTAATAAAATATTCTATTTTCCATTACCATAAGGAAGTTAAAAAATATTATTAATATTATATCTTTCTATCTAAAAAACTATTTCGAACTTAGGTACCTTCTTTAAGGTATCCGACTACGTTCGGAATCGTGATTTTGAAAAGCTTATAAACGAATAATATTTATGATATTTAGTGTCACTAGATTAGAAAATGTATATAAAATTGTTTTAAGAATATTATTACAATAAAAAATTATTTAAGTACAATATTTTGACAAAAAATGAACATAGAATGACCCATTTTCTCAAAACATTTTCCATTTATTAAAAATGCTTCTATTATAATAATATTTTGCCTGTATATATATGAGATTTCTGAATAGAGGCTGAAATAGAATTTTAGAAATATATAACTTAGAAGTGGATTTGTCCATATTTTACTACAACAGAGGGGAGAAATTTTAAGAAAAAAAACGCCGATATCAATTGGCGGTAACTCTGAAAATAATGTGAATTTTTCAAAATTCCTAGTTCAGACTCTCTGGAGAAGCCTTTACTTTATATAAGCACACACACACACACACAAAATATTATTATTATAGAAGCATTTTTTATAAAAGGAGAACGTTTTGAAAAAAGGTTATTCTTAATTTTTTGCCAAAATATTGGATTTAAATAATTTTTTCCGCCAGTCCTTAAAATAGTCCTTGAAACTATTTCATACATGTATTCTAATCTAAGTGACACTAAATATCATGAATATTATCCATTTATGCGCTTGTTTAAAATCATGGTTCCGAACGTAGTCGAATACCTTAAAATAACATGAAGACAGCTGTAAAACTTTTCTTTATAATATTTTAAGCACAATAATAAGGCATCGTTAAACAGAAACTGAAGTGCAAATCCGAAAATCTAATTAAATTACTATATATCGATGGGTTTTAACAGCGAAATACTAGTTACCATTCAGACCGATGAGTCACGCAACATTTAAATTACTATACAAGTTAAGTATTGGTAAGTAAAAGGAAATAACACGTTAGAGGCATAAACTAATTCACGTGACTGCTCAGAGTCGTTTAATCATCATTCTTTGCTTTTAGACACAGAAAAAACAAGCTCTAAAAGTCGAATAAAAATAACTGACACAGATGCTAATTTTTTGTGTGTGTGGGGGTAAATCTTAAATTATTTTATTTGTTCTCAAAAGTAATTTATTATTTAAAAGAGAGTAAATTGCGTGTCAGTGGTTGTTGATGTATTTTTTAATCATGGAAAATGTTTTTCAATTTTTTCATCAAAGTTCTAGGTAATTAATTTTAAAATTCCCTTGGTCTTCATTTAAAGCTTAAAGGGAAAAGTAATATGTAGTTAATAACTACTTTTTTTTTTGTTTTGTTTTTTTATGAAGTATTGTTTTCTGTTTAAGGTATCCGACTACGTTCGGAACCGTGATTTCGCAAAACCGTGTAAATGGATAATATTTATGATGATTAGTGTCACTTAGATTAGAAAATGTATATAAAATTGTTTTAAGAATAGTATTACCATAAAAAATTATTTAAGTACAATATTTTGACAAAAAATAAACATAGAATGACAAATTTTACAAAATATTCTCCTTTTGTTATAAATGCTTCTATTATAATAATATTTTGTCTGTATATAGCTCAGACCTCTGTACAGAGGCTCAACAAGAATTTTTGAAATATATAACTTAGAAGTGGGTTTATCCATGTTTTATACGACAACGGATGGGAGAAATTTTAAGAAAAAACGTGGATAATTATTTAAATTGGTTGTAACTCTGAAAAAAATGTGAATTTTTCAAAAATCATAGTTGAGCCTTTGTACAGAGGTCTGAGCTTTATACAAGCAAAATATTATTATAATAGAAGCATTTTTTCACAAAAGAACATTTTGAAAAAAGGTTATTGTAGGTTAATTTTTTGCCGAAATATTGTATTTAAATAAATTTTTTTGTCAAAATGTCCTTCAAACAATTTTATACGTGTATTCTAATCTAAGTGACACTAAATATCATAAATAATTATCCATTTATGCGCTTTTTTAAAATCACGGTTCCGAACGTAGTCGGATACCTTAAAAAACCAAATTGTCAAGATCATAGGAAATAGTGGGCTTGCAATTTAAAATTTAATTTTCTACTGGAGGAAGAGATTTTTGTACTTTGATTTTTTTTTTAAATTGATAGTTTTGACAATAAATGTTTTTAGAAATGAAATGTCTACAAGTATTTGGTTTAAAATCAATGAAAATGAGATGATGATTTTATAACTATATATTGTAAGATCACTTACAAAATATGATTCACACCAAAGAACATATGAAGGTTCTGACACTTACCTATAAAAAAAAAAGAAAACTATGTTAGCATCAGAATTTTAGCACATTTCAATAATAATATAACATAAATTCAAAAGTTCTATATCTTTTCTTATATATATATATATATATATATATATATATATATATATATATATATATATATATATATATATATATATATATATATATATATATATATATATGAATGAAAAATATAAAAAAACATCTAAAAACGTAAAAGAATATATAATAAAAACAAAATACCAAAATCGCTATACAACATATTAAATATTTGAAAGGAAGACAACACAGTTAAACAAAACTGAAAAAGGAACCTAGCGAGCCAAAAAGCAATTTCAGACTTAGGATCGAATAAGTGAGGTTAAACTGGTTATAAATATATGTATATAATTCATACATAATTAGAAAAAAATAAATCGATCATTCCTTAATTCTATGTTTATTTGCATTTTTATAAAAATACATACATAATTTTTAATATGCAAGTTATTTTAATAGAATAATATAATAGTTATATCAAATATTTCCTTTTATTTTAAATTATAAATTTACTTTACGTATTATTCATCCTGTTTATCAAAATAGGTTATTAAATAAATATTAATCCAAGAACATCGTAAGCATGTTGATACATTCAGAAATATTCAATACACGGAACTGTATCTTAATAATATAATATTCTTAGTTGTGCTTTAGAGCAACTCAAATTTTAAGTATTGTAATATCTTACCATTGATGATGTCTTAGAAATAATGTTTTTTCCTTAAAAAATAATGATTTGTTTCAATACATAGCCCTTGTTGCAACTTTTATTTTCGTGTTTTTTAAAAATTCAATACTTAAATAACACATTTTCTTGGACAATTCTCAATATATTTACTGTTAAACTGTTTTAACTTGTAAGTATTTAATGATTTATGCAGATGTGAAAAACGACGTTTTTGAAACTTAGCACTATCATGTATTGTTAAAATTTGTTTTCTAATTAAGAAATAAGGGAGTTATATAACTTGTTAAACAATGTTTTGTTCGTTAAACACATTGATTTCTACAGTAAAGGAATAGTACATCACTTTTTAGCTGACCCCCAAAACAATAAAAATCAACTTCACATATCACCTCTCTGTCCTCAATACAAGCAAGAAGATTCGAAGTAATATAGTTTGAGAAAAAAATAGCGCCAGGAACCATTTATTTGAACAAAACAATTCTATAACAATCTTCAGAACACATCTATTCTTTGAGGTTAACTTCTATTTATGAGAGCAAATGTTAGAAAAGTTTATCCGCGCAACACAACGCCCTTCAACTTTTCGCACAACTCTGTCATGAACAGCAGTTGTGAAAAAAAAGTTGAACTGTCGAGAACCGAAAGGCCTTTCTCCAGTTGCTTGTAAAAGTTTCCTTCTAAGACTCCTATATTGTGCTATCAGCTGGAATGATGTCACAGCTGTTCCTGACACTAGATTCGACAATCTATCAATTTTAAGAGATTTCAAAAGGCTTAAAGAGCTATGGAGTTACTCATTTATTAAAACGAGTAACATGACTTTTTCTCAACGTGATTTTAGTGAAAAGTTTTTCGTTTTAGTCTTGTAACAACTTAGTAAATTATCAACTTGGTGAACTGTGCCAAGGTCAGAAAATTTGCGCCGATTCCTAAACTTAAGTTTAAAGAAGTGAAATCATTCGAAAGATAAAATTGAAACAGCTAGAGAAAAGCATATGAATAATATTTTAAAATATTAGTGGTATAGGCACCATATAGGAGATTGATATCCGCCTATATGGTGCCGGACTAAAAAGAGATAACAGCTTCCGGGGGGAATGTACTCTAGATCTGTATTAAAGAAACTCCAATCCGCAGCCCTATTGGAAATAATTAAAAACATTTTAAAAGATTAACGAAATTTTTGCTCAATTATAAGGCTGTCTTCGACAAATATACAAGAAGATGAATTAAACGCAAAACACATTTTCAGACTGAAAAATGTCTAAATGTTCATAAAAATTTGCATCATTATAATTCATACACCTGTTTATAATATGGCGTTTTTAAAATTTCAAACTATTTCAGAAATAATTATTTTTTTTTCATTTTAGCACAGAAAAGGATAGCTCATCTAGCATTAAGGTAAAGGAGAAAAAATGCAAAACACATTTTATACCAGAAAAAATAGATCAACACAGATAAAAATGCGTAGAATGGTAAAATATGCTGCTCTATATTGGATAGTGAAATCGGAAATAATATTAATGCTCTTTGATGTCGAAAAAAATATTTCGAATTTGGGTCCTATTCTTTAAGTGAAAACAGCCTTAAATACGGATTTTGAACCCCAAAACTTACACTTGACAATAAATGAAAGTTTGGTTGATTGCTTATTATCATCGCACTTTGGAAAAACACGAGAGCTATTAGCAACAGAATTCTTTATTTTAAGTATAGGTCAGGTGAGACGAGAATAAATCCCCACAGACATCTCCTCTCTAAATCCCACTCCGCACTAATGTGGGGAATTTGAGTCTCAATGCATTTACTACAACTAGATTTGCTACATGGTGTGTCTTAGTTAAGACAAGGGCTTCAACCTCGACTCTGTTGAAACAATGCCGGCCACAAACTCGTTATCGTAACATCTTGGCTGAAGCAGCCTCATATAAAGCATTTAATACTGTTCATGAAGCAAGAGAACGATTAATCTTTAAAAATTAAATTTAGTATTAAAATTAATGAACTCACGAAAATAAAAACTCAGTTACATTATTCTATGAACTTAAATAGAGAATATAGACTTGAATAACTTTGAGTAAAATATCAAGCTTCACAGACTCGATACTGCTTCGAAATGAATCACCATGAGACTAAATCATAGCAATCAAATTATAACCGCTAATGATAGGACATATTCGCTTCAATAATGATGTCTGGAATTCTAACTTATCCCATAAAATTTTGAGACCAACGTCGCAAAATACATCCTCAAAGGATAAAATGTCACATCTCGTACTACTACAATATCTCTTAAATTTGGTTCATTAATCTTCGAAATTACCATTAGTAAAAGCTTTAATAGAACACCTGAAGTTTAGTATACAATGTAAAATTAAATTACTATATATAACTGCTACAACTTACAAATATCATAAATTCTAACCTATATCATGCAGATTAAATTTTAAAGATATTTGGTATCAACCAGATTGTACATAGATACAGGAATATTTATGCTTGAGGAAAAACCTATTTTTATATATTCGAAAAGATCTAAAGCAGATATTTTGAGTACATGATCCATTTATGTTGATGTTTAGGGTTGATGATTTAAAATTAATTTCGTGTTTTATTACATCACAGAAAAATTTTCACTCAGTGTATGTCACAGGTAATAAATATTTACACCATTATATACCATTCTCCAGTTGCAAGTAGCTTTGCTCTTCTTTAAATTATAGCCAACAAATTACTTCCGTAGCATTATTTTGAAACATGAGCATAGCACTACGTTATGAAATCAATTTATACATGCATAGATACAAGTCAACACGTTTAGATTCAATTTATTTTGCTTATGTGATTATACGGCCAGAAAACTCTTATCTGCAAGCCAGAGCAAAGAAGCCTAAAATCATTTTTCTGTAGATTAATCTTGTTTAAAACATTTTGCATACAATTTTTGGATTTCTAAGGGATCAAACCCTTACCTTATTTCCATTCGTTGCAAGCTATATAAAGGAAGAATAGATTCTAAATAAAATTTAAAGCCACACGAAGCATTCATAAAACGCGTTGTTAGAAAACTAGCAAAAAATGTGTCTTGTTGACATGTTTTAGGTAATTGGATTCTGAAAAATATTCAGCTCAATAGATGTTTATCGTATTTTAAAAGAATTTGCTATGTAAATAGATTATTTTATTTTCGAAAGTTAGATCGTTTATATACATTTTTTTGTATTAGTGACAGATGATAGAAAACCCGATTTGAGGATTACAACCACTCAAACATAAGTATTAATATTTACAAATAAAAATATAAAAATAATTATTCAGTCTGTTACAGTTGGTCTTTATTAAAGATTAAGGATAAGTGGTCTATACTTTTATCATCATAAGCTTTTAATACTTTTTTTTATAAATTCGTTGATTGCATGCATATAACAATGCACTACATAAAAAATACTCAGTCTTTTTTATTAGACTTCTATTAAATTAACATCGCCAGGAATAAAAAAAACGAACCAATTTCTTTTTCCTGAATCTCGTATAAAGATATTTTTACCGCTTTTAATTCTTAATTAATTTTTTTTTTCTAATAGTCTCTAATTCTAATAGTTCAATTTTTCTGTTTAGTTTCACAGCGTTCAGAAAACTGCAAAAATGCTAACCACTGCCTAATCGCTTTAAATAATTTTAAGAAGAAAAAAAAATTCTCGTTAGGAAAGTTGTATTTTTTCACAATAAAAAAATAATGAATGCAAAAAATACATACATAGCATTAATTTGCTTAAGAGATAATTACAGCTTTCTTTGCATTGAACTTAGGACAAAAATAACTCAAATATTCTCATTGCAATCATTCTCAACGCAACACTATTGTTGCACTTTTTTTATCCTCATATTTTTTCCACTGGTAAACCTTGTTGAGGAAAAGCGTTTTCCAGCCTTTCTCTTTAATTTCCCTTGGAATTTATTCGGTTCTTTTTGTTGTTTGTTTTAACGGCATACCGGGTAGGCTACAATGAACTTTTATGGGAAAATAGAAAATTCAAGTTGGATCCCTTAACCAACATTTTTTATTTGCTTTTCATATTATTTTATTTTGTTCCCTGTATGTGTTTCTGGAACAAAAGGAGCTTAAGTACTATTCATGAGGGTGTCTAAAGGATTATAATTGTAAAGTTTTCAACTATGCTTGTTATTTGAGCACAAAAATATTACCAAGAATTATTTTATATTGTTTTAAACTATATGTACGACGAAAAAATAATATAATCTTCCCCTTTTGACTTTTTTCTTTATAAGTAATTTTTCTAACTGCCTTCAGAATACTTCTTTATTGACAGGCTACTTTATACAAAGTCCGTAATGTTTCTTCTTCAAGACATGATTCATAGCATAGATGTTAAAATACACTAATAATTAAATGTTTTTTTATTGAGTGCTTGAATTAATTATAATTTATAATCCTGCAAACTAAATTTTCAGTATGCTTATATTACTAAAACTTGCTATTCACAATTTCCCATTAATATTTATCAAGGTTTATATTTCACTGGTCTTGCTTAAAAACTCATCGAAATTTTTCTTAATTTTTAATACTTATTAAAGCTTCCTCAAATAAAGCTTCCCCAAATGAGAAAGAGCGATGGTTTTTTACAGCACTTAAATAATGTTTTCCTTTAGAAGGAATGTACATTTAACGATTTTTTACACTATTATACACTGAATGAGTAAAAAATTAAATTAAATTAATGTTGCATAATCACAGGACGGTAATTGAGGAATTTATTTTTTAAACGTATAGTAGTTTCATACAGCTGTATTAATAACTTTAGCGATATTCCTTAGAAAATTTGAATTCCTCTTTCAATGCATTTAATATTTATAACTTACCTATAAATTATTCAGTTTGATATTTAAAAGGTAAAATCATTCAGAGTAGCAGATATAAATCTCTAGGTTTAATCCGCGATTTTCAATGATCTTATTCAATTCAATTTATCGCATCTATAGAAATTTGGAAAAAAGCAATTAATATATACATTTATATGCATTTCAAAACAGTTAGTAGTTAGTGATAGTTGAGACTGTAATAGATTGTTTTCTTAGCGTTATTGGCATTCTTATTTATTTTTAAAAACAATGGGCAAAAAGCATCCATGCAACAGCCAATTCCTGGAGCAATTTTTTCCATAGTTATTTCCACTCAAAATAAAAAATTGAAGTATTACGTAAATATTTAATGTACTTTGAGAAAATAAATTGCTCTGCATTCCTTGGAATAAAAATAGTAAAGTTATATTTATATTTTTTTATTGTTTGTGTTTTCAGTAAAATGAAAAGAAGCTGGAGGGAAAAAGAATATGAATGAAAGCAGGTGAAGGGGGTGAGAAACGAAATTCTCTCTTTTTTTGACAATAAATTTAGAGCAATGAAATATTAATACGCGAGAAATTGCTTTGAGAATCCCGAAAATCTACTTGGAACAGATAGATTTCAGATCGGATGCAGGAAGAAGAAATGAATAAAAAGAAAAGGCGAATACAAATTTTTCTCAAACTTAATATATTTCATCAGGAAGGTACGAAAAAAAATCAATATCGTCGTTGTAATCTCGTAGTTGGCGTCTCATGCAAAGAAATTTTCAATAATTGGCAGTTCTCTCGAAATGAAAAAACTTTCTTTGCCAAGGGTGAGCCAAGAAGTTGATAAAAAAAAAAGGAAGGAAAAAAATTAAAAAAGGAAAACGCATAAAAGGTTGATCAGAATGACTCGACAGCCGCTGGCAGTATTGGCAGAATTATTCGAGCTATGAGGCGGCGCAATCCTGAATGGTACGATTCAGTCAGGCCTGGTAAAAATTTGTAGAGTTGTAAAACAGAACGGCCCCCTTTCAGCGGATAGTGCTTTTGTCCCCCGACTTCTTCCCTAAAGAGAGTGAGGGGGCCCATTCTCTATCAGCAGCTTCTCGCTTTGCCTCCCTTTATGATATTTCATGGCAGACTTCTAATAAAGTGTTGGAATTCCCACTGGTCTCGGCTTCCCGGCCATTGGGCAAGATGCCTTTTTATATTTTCTTTTTTTTTATTTTCCCCCTCTCCTTTCTTCTAATACTGAAGGATAAGATCAAAACAAACACGTGTGCTGAAATAAACAGACTGTCAATGATGATTTATGAGGTACGCATTATATTGTTTAAGTGTTTTGGAGACATTTATTCATTTATCATTTATTGAAACATACAAAAAGCATGTAAAAAAATCTTCTGACTTTCATACAAATAGAGTGATGGTATGAGTGAAAAAGGCATACTTTTTCTGATTTTTTCTGAAAAAGAAAAAGCTCTTAACGCATTAGTCTTGTCATTTAAATGTTGTTTTTAAACTTACACGAAATCAGATCTGAATTAATAACAAGAAAAAAAATAACAAAAAATCAATAATATTTTTTGAAAAGCCGAGCTTGAAATGGTGCAATTATTTATATGTATGAAAACTCACTAAATAACCGATAGTTGATTATTTTCATTTTGTTTTAAATCCCCTAAGGCGAATTAAAAGTATTAACACATCTGCATTAAATGATAGAATAACACTTTTTCCGTTTTTGTCTTCTACATCATCTTTCAACATCTTTTCATTAGTAGCTATATATATATATATATATATATATATATATATCAGTATTAATTAGTCTTCGTATAAAAGATGTATATATTCAAAACTAAATTGAAATTTTTCAGACCAGTCTTGAATTCTAAAAGGGATAATTAATCAGCGAAAATCTGAAAAAAAGAAAAAAAAACTTACTATCATTATTTGTTAATATTCTAGTGTTAAGTAATAATAAATAGATCTTTTTGTTGCTTTCTCCATATACGGAGTTAAAGTAACCTCTTTCAATCTATTTTGAATTGTTTATTTCGACTTGAATTAATTTTTTTCTTTTTAATTTAAAATATATACTGTAACTATGAACATTGGCATTCATGCTTTGTGCTTTTGCATTCATGGTTCGTTCTGATTAAGATTCTAATCCCAATATCAATAATCTGATAAAATATTTATTAATACATTTGATGATTGTCAATATATACGTACTACGTATAATTTTGAATACAATCAACAGGCAAATCCTGGGGTAGCATGAAGATACTTGAAAATTTTTTGTCAAAAGCCCCATAAAGACGCTACGACTGAAAACAGGGCATGATTGCACGGGACATCATCTTAATAAAGTGGGCATCCATCTAGTAAATGCTAAATTTGTTATTCGGGCAACATGAATGCAAAGCATCTTCCTATATGCCCAGAATAAAGAGTCTCAAATACGTGATGAGATAAGCAAACTATACTAGAATGCAAGAACTTTCACGAACTTCTTGTAAAAACTACATCTCTTATGTTTTTTTCCTTGTTTTTTAAATGTTTTACTTTTTTACTTTTGTCCCCATGTTAACTTGGCCTGGTTCTTTAAATTTCTGTTCCTTTTTATGTATCATTGTGCTTGTGTGATTCTTGAACTGTTTTATGTGTTTGGACTGATCCTTCCAATAAAGCCATATGTAATAACAACGTAATCTTGAATAAATTATTGCATTCCATTTACTCACAATAATAATATAATAATAGATAAAATCACCTTTATAATATTTTAATTAAGTTTGCAATTTTTCGGTGTCCAACAATTTGAATTTCACTTTTAGTCATAAGATGATCGAATTATTCAAAAAGAAGACAAATTAATACCTTCAATCTTAAAAATGTATAATGTGAAGTCTCCTTAAATTCTGTACCCAAGGATAGCATTTTGATTCCATAAAAAATGGAAGAAACGCTTTTAGTTTAGTTTGTATGTGAATATATCCTGCAGCAACCTTTCGTACGATATAATAAGATGAAAATCTTTCACATATATGTTTCATTCTCTTAAAAATTTTTAAGTGTTTGTCAACCAACCACTATACTTATGGGTATACGTCGTACGTAATTATTTAATGCATCAAAAAGAATTCTCTAGAATTCAGAAAATGTTTTGGACAGTTAAAAAGCTAAAAGCTTTACTTAGGTTTACACAAAAAAAATTCATCTTATATATAAACTATAAACGCAACGCATACGCCATAAAAATAGTATTAAATAATAAATTCTTTCACGATTTTTTTGAACTATCAAATTCTTTAGCTGTTGTGTAGTCGGATAAAAATTACGATGGAAAAAATAAAGCCTTCTGTGTAGGCAAATTTAATTCAGCTATGAAAAGAAATTTGATAATCCATTGTAATACATGAAAAACTGAGGCAAAGGTCTAGAGAAACTAGATTAAATAAACATCTACACTGTTTAAAGAGATTTTTACTTTTTTAAGAATAGTACAGAATAAAATATAAATATTGTAAAGCTGAAACTCTCTTACTGTAACTATTAACATTCTGTAAAAAAAACATGACAATGAAAAAACTGGTTTTATCGAAAATTTCGAAACATCTCCATAAAAAATATTTCTCACAATTTCTAATGAGATTAAAACCTAAAATAAATTAAGTGATAACTTATGCTTAGCATCATAGTTATTCATAAGTATGTTAGTTACCTTAGATTGACAAATATGATTTTGAATATTAATTTTTAAGGTGTATTATTTATGAAAATATTTAAAAGTTGAAATTTAGCAAATATTGTGTTATTTTAAAAATATCCCTGTTGATGAAGCTGTTAAGATCATTTAAATTCATGCAGATATTAAATATCAATTTTTAAGGAAGTAAATATATTTAATAATATACATGAAATAATATTTTAAATTTTATGGAATATACGAAATGATGATGTATGATACATTACATAAAACCTTTTAAATTATGATAATATATTACATTTTTTAAAGAATACGATTTTGGATTTGATTTTCTGATATAGCGGATTTTTTTTGTCCATTAATTATTCAATTTGAATTATTTGTTCATTGCTTGAATAATTTTTTCAATGAATAAAGTCTTATTTGCGAAATAAAATACAGAAAATAAGGTGACTCTGTTACTCTATTACTTCATGTACAATTAAACAGTTTTTTTCACTTTACTATATAAAAATGAAAGTTTTACTTAACAATTAGTGTTTTCCTAGATAAGTTTGCCGGCTCGATGTCTTAGAGGTAGCGTTCCCGCTTCATAGACCTAATGTTGCGGGTTCGATTCCGGCTGGAACCGATAGATTTTCTGGATGCTAAAATTCTAGGCATTCACATGTCAAACGATTATGTGGCATAAAAAGGATTCCTTTAGCATCAATTTGGCTCCGGTACTCTCGACAAAATTAAGTCATTTTAATATTTAGCATCCGACAAATGTTTGAATTAAAATTGATACAAGCATCTAATTTTTTGTTACACTAAACACACCACTAAATGGTGCCACCATGAAATGTCTCTAACATTAGAGGACTCACCGTATCTACAAAGGCTTTTTTGTGCCAATTAGCAGCCCATTAAAAAAAAGTTTGTATTTCGGAATTTCAATTCATACATGTTCAACACTAATTACATGCTCTTCTAATAAAAACCCTCTCCCCTTAATCACAAAATGCAAATTGCATATAATTATTCATTAATAAAATCTATTATAAAATAAAGAAATTTGTATTATAGTTATTTTTTAAAAAGAACATATAATCCTTAATATTTTATACAAGAGGAACATAAGGAAACTAAAATGTTCTATAGTGTAACTATCGTTTCTGAAAATACTACTGCTAAATAAATAAATCAATAGAAAAAGAAATCAAACCCTATTTATTAAAGTTTAATAATATATATTTTATTTATTTATTTATTTATTTTTTTGTTAACACTTATTTACTTGAGTAATAGAGGTGTAATGATTCTATTTAAATTAACGTTGACAGAAAGATCCTGTTTCAGAATTGGCCACATTCCGCGGATTCATTGTCTGTGAATACAATAAAGTATTCTAACAGTAGTAACGGTTTATGAATAAAATAAGCTTCTCTAGGCATCAAACGTTGACAAATGACTCTTCCTACTTTGGCATACACATAAAGGAAATTTCATAAACACTGGTTTGGGGTCATAAATCTTCCCAAGTAGTTATCGCAGGAAGCCACAGTTACCTACATTATAAATATAGGGAAAAAAACATACAGCCCGTAAAAAGCAATTTTACGAAGAGGCCGCCAAAAAAATACGCACTATAACAATGTGGCCGACTTAGTAAAAAAACACTTACCATAATGCAGAGGGTAGTGCCCAAACAATCTATGACCGACATCCGACACAAAAATACGAGGAAAGAACTTGAACGGCTATTTAGAATTCGACTCGAGATGTCGATGAAAGACTTTCTATAGGCATTAAATGCAAATTAGGGACGAATTCTCTTTTAATTTTACTTCACCGTTTCGTAATGGCAAATATACGGTCGCAAATGGCGTAGTGAAAAAATAAAATAAAATTTATAATGCGTCCTTTGATTTCTAAAATGAGATTCTCCGTAGAATGTATTAAATTACGTTCTTTGTCCATACAAAGAATGGTTTCGAAATCGTTTAGTAGCAGGTAACGGATAAAAAAGCATTTAAATATAGGAATTTTTCGGCATTATGTAATTTTCTTCAGGAATTTATTTTCTTTAGAAACTATTTTCGTACTTGGAACTCAAAAAGAAATTCTGGATTTACGTAGCTTTAAAAACTACACAAAAGCCATTGGTAATGATCCTCGTAATTTTGAACCTCATTAAACATACGATGGCGATATCTGAGATGGTATACATCAGGCTCTCTTTTATTTTTATTTAACATTCAGCAACTTTCATTAGGATATTTAGTGAAATTAGGATTCCATTACACTACTCGGCTTGCACGTCGCCGGTCATGAAGCCCACAACAATCACCACTAAGCCTCCGCGGTTTCATCCTTATGTGAATGCCTAGAGGGTTTGTTTTCTCAAGGTTATGAAATGAATGCTTAGAATAACTTAAAATTATTATTTAAAAGGAAAAACTAAATAATTATTATACATTAATTATCTACGAAGAAATAGTAAGAGCTTTATTTCTTCGGTCAGCTCAAGAAACGATCCCTTTTTTTGCTTATTAACTGTATTTTATAGGCTGATATTATGCTTTCAAATCCGGCTATTTGTGAAACAATTAAAAAATACATATTAATAAAAGTAAAAACTTTCACAAACACAAAACCGAAGTTTGACTAACGAACTAAAAATATATAACACTTCTACAATATTAACTTTTACAAATTTAATTCTATTGTTGTATTTAAGCATTGAGACAAAAAAAAACACATTTCTGATATACGAACGATGGTACTCACAGGTATTCTTCACTTTCACCAAAAAAAATTTGGCGCAGAGTTGGAATACTAAAAATTATTTATTTTAAGTAACCTAAAATTAATACTATTAACTAAATAACAATCCTTCGTTTATTTTTCCCAGGATATTAATTTGTACTTTAAGTAACCTAAATAGGAAAATCATCCAAGTCTTCACTAATATGTATATAATACTAAAGAGAATGAATAAAACTAAGTGATACAATATATGTTTCCAGTCAGATATTAAAAAAAAGTCATTAGAAATTAAACGATTCGTTAACCAGTAAAAAACAGTTCTGAGTAAGAACTGCCGATGCTAAGGATCGATCGAAAAACCTATAATGCATGTAATAGTTTATCAGATTATTGCTTATAGGAGGAGACGAAATAGGCTAATTCTTAGAACTTAAATACTACCTAGGGTATCGTAAACTTACAAAAAAACAACATATTGATATCTCGTCTAGTATAAATTCTGCTTCATAAAGATAACTAAGTATTTGAGATTCCTTACGGGAGACCCAGTAGCTTTTAAACTATACTTCCTCTTTAACCAATAGAGGAAAAGTAAAAGGCTTCTGATTTACTTGATTTTTCACTAACAATGATTTATTAATCAACAAAATATCGAGCTAGATTATTTATTTTATGAAGGATAAAGAATCATTTAATGCTAAAGAAAAAATTCAAAATTACTTTTCTCAGTAGTTAAATTTTAAATTTTTTTAGATTTCAGGACTGATATCACAAAAAGCTATCACAGAACACAGGAGTATATTATAGTGTGTGTGTGTTATTACATATTATATGTATTAGGAATAATATTGATGATATTGTAATATTATTTAATATTGTAATTTTATCCTTTATTTTGCATAAATTTTGAAATTACTCTTTCTCTTTTTAAAGATATTTTTAAAATTTCTAAGTTATCTTTCTTATTTTCTAAGTATAGCAGGATGCTGCATATTTCAAAGCTCTTGTATGTTTATTTCTGCCTATTATGCCTTGTATTATGCCCTAAAATAAAAAATCATTACCTAAATATAATTGATTGAATATTAACGTCGCACTGTTCAGCTACACGGGGGCTTTGGGCGACGGACCACGTAATTTTGAACCATGGTGATATTATGGTCTTATTTAGGTAACCAAGTGACGTTACCTAAATATATTTAAACCTTTTAGCTCAGTCCTAAATCCCTTATTTACTTAGTATTGCTATATTTTCTTATTTTTCTACATTAATTCATACTTGATGATTGCCATCTACTTAAATTTAAAAACATTGCAAAAAATATTGTGATACTTATTGCTCAGTAGCAAAAACTCTATTGCAGCTTTTATGCAACAAAAATGTAAAAGAGACACATTTTAAAACGTGTGTTTTGTAAAGATTTGCTCAATGTATTCTTAATAAATTTAAAAAACTTATGATACTGGAATTAAAAATAATATGTTTTTATCGTAAAAATAAATTACTCCCTGTAAGAAAAAAATAATAATAAAAATCTGCTAATTTTTAAGGACATAAATATGTATTTTATTTATCATACAAAAATAAAAATTATTCGAATACATGCACAAACGACCATTAACACGACTACTGAAAAACAGGAAAATTTTCTATGATGCTCAATACATCATGTTCCGCCGATTAGCTGACGAAAATTATATTTTTTTCAAAAATCTGTCATCCATATCTTTTTTCTATTTTAGAAACGCTTCAAGAGCAATAAAAAAATTTGAAGGTTATCAAGCACATTCTGTTCTTCAAAGAAATCTAAGAATCTAATTTGCAATTCAAACATCATGAAGAATACATTAGCTAATCTCCATTTTTTACTTTCTCTCATAAAAGCTCTTCTTCCGAAAAACGTTAATTCAGACGGAAGTGAAAGATATTCTGTCTTAATACGTGGAAAGATACTGGATGTGTTACCATGGCATCCAAGCGCGCGACAAGCAACTTGTGGATAAGAATAGGAAATAAAGATGATCAATATGATATTTGCTGCCATTAATGTAATGGAAAACAATAAATTCACAGAAAATCGGGTTGAGTCTAGTAAATGTAACCATCGGACCATGGCTGTTTGCTAACCCGCTTGATTAACTATGATTGTAACAGAAGAGATAGTGAATCTGTAATCGAAGTGTTTCAATCCAGCACTTATTTCGTGCACTTCAATAAACACAGGATTTCTGAAAGTTATTGCTAAATATAATATCAACAAATTAACAGAGATCTCAAACATATATATATGACGAAAGAGCTTTCTTAACGTATTGATGTTTTGGCGTAAGAAAGTATCCAGAAAGGATAAATTTCTTAGAAAAATAATAGATCTGTTTTCATGAATTAAAAAAATTATTTTCTTTCTATACGAATAATAATATTTACTCTTGTATTTCGTCAAAAATCTGAATTTTAAATAAACTTAAAATCATTTCTTTGAAAGGACTAAATTAAAATTCTCTAGGATTTTATTCATTTCTTTTTTCTTAAAATTCTTTCGCAGTTAACCTTTCATCCCCTTTAATAGGTGCTATCAAAATAATATCAGCTTTTTCAAGTGCTAATGCTTTTACTGAAAAAACTCATATAATGTCACAATAAGATAAAAAAAATGTAACACTTTTAAAAAAAGGTTGCAAAATATTTAAAAATCTCTATTATAGAAACATAAATCATTATTATAACAATATAGCTAAAGCATATAAAAACAGAAATTATAATATAAACCAGACATTAGAATTTAGAAAATATATCAGAATTGTGTTATAATATATACATATACATTATAAAACAAAATAATTATTGTTAATAGTAGATATGTTCACAACAAATAAAAAGAAAAAGAGTAAAAATCAAAGAAAAGTCAATTGACATAAAAATTAAACTGTTACATTTTCTAAATCTGTCGCAGACTCATTTTATGAAAAGGATAAATGTGTTTTTTTTAAATCCCAACCCTTTTTCTAGAGGGAAAAATTATTAAAGTTTATTATTATAATATATATGCAAAGTATGGAAAAATTATGGAATCGGTAATCAAGAACAACAAACCAAAATTTAAGTAAGTATATATAGAAGGTCACAATTGACCCAAATGGAAAACTATTATTTTTTTAAAAACCCTTAACCTACTTAAAGTGGGAGTAGTACATATATATATATATATATATTTTATTTTGTATGGTTTTTATATATATAAAATATATATATATATTTTTTTTTAAAAAATTATATATATAAAATATATATATATAATTTGTTTAAAATTTATATTATACTCTTTTCAACTTTATTATATAAAATTTAACTTTTAAAAATAAAAAATCCCCAAACTATGTTAAAATCCAAGGTTTCCCTATTTTTATTATAACTAAAAAACTCTTTTAAGTATTAAGTATCGGTGGGTTTTTATTCGTAATGAGAAGTGATATAATTTATAGCCAAGCTAAGAAAAATTTCATCTATTGTTAGTGGCCTTTGTCTTGGTGCATTAAGTGAACACAGAGCTGAGCTAGCTCTAGATAAACGAATGAGCTTGGCTATTGGATTTCGGTCTGTTTGATGGATTGTTTGGTCATTGGGGAAAATAGGCCAGGCATCCTCTGTGGAAAATTTCCCGGCTTTAGGGGGTACCGCTTCCCCATTGGCTTCGAAGGTTCTGGGAGTCAGGCACGTAGACAAGCTATTTTTCCCAATTAAAGGGGAATGGGCTAAAAGGGGCGTTGGCAAACCGGGTTGATTCGTTATTTGATCATTTCTTTGGGATTTTATTTATTGCTTAATAATGCTATTTTCTTCATTCAAACTGCAAAAAACTTAATTTGAGGGTTTAAAAAATATATATATTTTCATACAAAACTCTTCCACAAAATTATGAGGAAAAAGCAATAAATCATAAGAGCAATGTGTTTAATTTTAAAAATAATAGCATACTAAATAAAAAATGTTTATAAAATGATCATATTAAAAAAATAAAAATATTAAAAATGAGAATATATTTAAAAAAAATGAAAATATTTAAAAAATGAGCATACTGGATCAATGGATAAAGAATATTTGCAGCTTAGCTGAACTGAGATGTAAAAGATGATACATTTTCGACAGTCGTATTATATATTTCTTTTTCATAATATCTAAATGCAGATTCAGTGACTTTAGTAATTAAAAAAAATTTAATTATTCATTTTGTTAACCACATTTATTTAACTAAATTCCTGCTTAAATATGGTCAGTGAAAAAAATGCAAAGATATGTATTTTAAACATAGGCAAGTTAGTTGGGGGGAAGGCACTAATTCTGATTCAAAACAAAATTAGATTTATCAGAAATGTATATTCTCTATTAATTAAATTATTAAAAAAGGGAATGTACCGCATCTTAACCCTCCCGTGAGACCACTTTGCAAATGTAAATAAAATACGAATTGATTTGTAAATCTGTAAATACACAATTCAAAAGGATGCACCGAAAGATTCCAAAAAAACAGTCCAAAAATTTTCTTTTAAGGGGTGGAATACAAAATAAATATAGAAATAGAAAAAAAGCTATAAATTCCAAAAGAAGCATCATTTATTTGTTCCACACTTAACAGCGGTGAAAAGTCAGTCGGGATTCCTCATGTATTTGTAAAATGTACAAACGAGGAACAATACTTTCAAAAGCTCACCACAACTGATCGCTAGTGATCTGTCGCACATGCATCGTTACGCGGTCTTTCAAACCCACCAAAGTTACAACAATCCCTATACAAAAACCATGCTGTTTTAATAACCTTATAATTAAAAATCGTACAAAGGGATATCGGGAAATTGAGCCGGCTAAGAAGTGGGAAATAACGACAAACCATCTTGCTAATTGAATGATGTCACAAAAGCCTCTGCACTCTGAGTCCTTAAGGGTTGGTAGATGCAAGGTATTGTAGCTGCTGAAATTCAGGGAAGAACCTGTGTGGGGAAGCGTGGGTTTTCCCTGGCAAATTTGAAAAAACCTTTTCACCATTGTTGAGATAAAAATGTTGTCATACGTTATTCCATTTATCATCGCTTCAAAAAAAAGGAAAATTTAATCAAAATATAAGTGAGGTAAAGTCGGAGCAACAATTGCGTAGCTGAAATTAAGGGGAAAAAAGGGAATTTTTTTTTTAATATTTTACTGTTCCATATTATAAATAATTGTCTTGATACTTCACGTGTAGTACTGATGCCATGATCATTCATCAGCAACTGTTTGACAATGTCGGTTGCTATATTTGAAACGAATTCTACGTTGATAGGCTTTCACCCTCTGCAATACTGAACGCGTAAAAACCTGTTCTTCAATTTAAAGTATATGTCCCCCCAACACTTTTTTTGAAGACTGATCTCCGGTACGACTTCTAACGACATGGAAATGCACGATGAGCTATTATAGCATTTTCCTGGTTTTCTTAGAACAGTTTCACGATTTATGCATGTTCCAGTATATTAACAGCCATCAAAACTGAAAGAACACTACACACTCTACTACTCGTTTATACCCTACTACTACTTCTTCAAAAAAAACAATACACTCTTTTTACTTCCAGATTATACACTCAATCTAATTGCTCATGCAAATCAGATTGTTTCCTTATTCACTTTCAGTGCCACAATTATCATTTTTTGTACTATTATAATCCTTCAAAATGTAAAAATAACATTTTTAAATTCTATAGTGCTTGAAAATATTCCACTGTTATTTATAAATAGTTGTGTCAAGCATTCCACATAGTGTTACTTTTTATTTTTTTTTTTTAATTATCTCTCAATTTTTCAACCTCTAAGTTTATTCTTAAAAAAAATCATATAGCTAACTCTTTGAATGTATATTCTTTTTAATGAAATTTGGTAAATAAAAAGATTAGTACACTCTAAATTTACATAAAAGTACTTTATAAATTTAGAGATTAAAATATTTAACCTCATCTATGACAACGAAAATATCTGTAAAATATTTAACAATTTCTTTAAGACATGCATTTTATCTTATTTTTTTTTTAAATCTCAGTACTGAATTTATTCAACTTTTTTGAAATAACTTGAGTTAAAATATTTTTCAAATACCTCGTATTCTTAATATTTTTGAAGTGTGTATGACAAATTTTATTCTAAAGATTTTTTAAATAAGAAAACTACCCTTAATTACTAACTGCAAAGTAATTAAAATTTGATCATATACCCAATTTTTCACTTTAAGACGTAATGAATACGTGTTTAAAAAATTACATTGGGCGCAAATTTAGCCGGTGACAGAGCACATTGGGAAAAACATACGAGTGCGTCATGAAAAGACGATAATTGGTAAAAGGAAAAGGTTACGGGTCTTTACAAAAAGGGGTTCATTAGTCCTTTCCCCTATGGGATAATCCCCAAAACGGGGGAAGGTTTGTGCTTACAAATGTATTCATGAAATATGGAATAACTCTCAAAATTAAAAATCTACATATTCAATAATTACATGAGAGTCCACTACAATTCAAAATTAAGTATGTGACAAGAATATTTAAGTTTGAAAGCATTCAATTTATTGCCCTTATAATTAGGGGAAGCATCCATATTATGCTAAAAATTCGAGCCCTTAAAAGATATTTTATAATAATAATTTGTTTTACAGAAGAGAAGTCTTGTTATATCGGGATTTCCAATTTTTTTTAAAAAAAATTAAAAAAATACTCTAAGTTGGGGAATTTTTTTTTAAAATCAAATATACAAAGTACCAACCCACAATCGGAACCGTGATTTTCAAAAATTACAAATGATATTATTTTTAAAATGTAGGTCACTTTTAGAATATAAGTTAAAAAATTTTAAAATTTTTTACAATAAAAAAAAATTTAAATGTAAATTTTTTCCAAAAAAAATTTAACATGAATTACCTATTTTTTAAAACATTCTTCCTTTATGAAACCATAAAAATAAAAATTTTTATTTTGCTCAGACCTCTGTACAGAGCCTGAACTAGGATTTTTTTAAAATATTAAAAATGATTTTCTTTTTTTAATAAACAGAGGGGGAAAAAAATTTAACAAAAAACGCCGATTATTATTTTTTAATTTTGGGACTAACCAGAATGTAATTTTTCAAAAAATTCCCAATTTAATTTGGGGAAGTCTTAGCTAAATATAAAAAAAATTTTAAAAAGAAGTATTTTTCATAAAAAGGGGAAAAGTTTTTTGGTAATTTTACATTTATTTATTTTTTATTTATTTATTTATTTGCCAAAATATTGCATTTAAATAACATTTAAAAAATTCTTCCTTTTTTGGTTATCAATCTGGTACTAAATATTAAAAAAAAATTTTTTACGTTTTTGCAATTACTGCTCCGAACAAAATCGGATACTTTAAGAGTGTGAATAGAAATTCAATTCAACAAGTTTTTTTTTTGGGAAAACAATCATTTATTTCTTGCATTAGTAATTAGTTTCAACATTTACCGAAAACTTTTTCTTCAAAATTTTAAAAAAATTAGCCCCAAAGGAGAAAAAAAAAAAAGTAGAAAACTTTTTTAAAAGGTAGCACATTTTTTAAAACAAAAAGGTTTTTAAAATTTGGTTTTTTAAAACCCCTTTGAAATTGTTTATGAAAAGTTCATTCTTTTATAAACAATTCGAATCAACATTCCTCTCTCTCAAATGCAAATGTACCCCTTTAAAAATTTAAGAAAAATTTTTTTTGGGGTAAACTTTTCCTATGTTAAAAAAAACGAAAAAAATTAAATCCCCCTTTAAACTAATGATTTAATTCAAAGATTTCAAGCAGTGTCTGTAATTTAATTTTTGAAGGTTTTTAAAATCAAAAAAGTAAATTTAGTACCCATAAGAATTTGTAAAAAAAGTGTCGTGCTTTTCTGTTTAAGACCATGGGACTCTCCATCGAAAAAGTTACATTCTTTTATTCAAAATAAGATAAAAGTAATTAGATTTAGATAGCTTTTACAGCTTATCAAGGATTTTGAATTGAGATGTACTTTTTCAGAAAAAAAAATTCTAAATCGAAGAATCTTAATTATTCATGGGATAAAGCGACTGAATTTCGAATGTTAAGGTCCTTAACGTTCCTTTAAGATTAACCTTCCGAAATAAAGCACCTTTAAATCTAATAAATTATACACTTTAAGACACTAATAGAAAACTTTTCTTAAGAATAAAAATTATATGCTATGCTTTGTTTTAAAGTTTATTTAAAATAAAATATTTTTAGGCTCAAGAAATGGGATTTAAGTGCATTTCGTATGAAAGTTTTTCATAATGAAACTTAATTAAGTCCTTAAAATCATTAATTAATTAGATTTAATTTCAATCGTTATTTAATTAGATTTTTAAATTTTCCATGTGTTGCTGGATACAAATAAATTGTGTCTTTCAATTTCATGTGAAAATGTGTAGCTATTAAGTTGTTTTTTTTTAATTATAAAATTGTGTTTCTGTTTAATGACAGTGAGTATTTATATATAATTTTACTTTATTATCTATAAAACATTTGATAAGGGAATTTACGGAAATTTTCATTTTTAAATCAATTGGCTCGGTGGCTCAGAGGATTGGGCCCGCTTTGTAACCCTAAGGTTGTGGGTTCGATCCCTGCTGGAGTCAACTGATTTTCTGGATGGGAAAATCGTAGGCACGCATGTCGCATAATTATGTGGTACGGAAAAGATCCCCTGAGTATCAATTTGGCTCTGGTACTCTCGGTAAAATTAAATCACTATAATATTTAGTATCCGACGAGTGCTAGAATTAAAAAATTTAAGCATCCAAATGCGGTAAAGAGAGCCACCACTAGATGGGGCCATCCCTGAAATGGCTCTCACATTTGGTGACTTGCCGTGTCTGCAAAGGTTTAGTGAATAATATGCAGTCCATTAGGAGCAAAAAAAAGTTTTAAAATCATACAGAAAAGATCGACTTTTAGCTGCTTTGTGCGTTTTTTTTTACAATAAAGTACTTAAATCAATTTACTTATTAGTTTTAATAGTAATCCATAAATCTCTATTATAAATTACAAAATATTCCTCCCAAATTACACTGTAAAATATGTCCGGATATAGCTTCTAACTGAAATAGTAATGCCTTAATTTGAATTGCTAATGCATTAAATTTTTAAAAAATATTCTGCACAAAGCTATTTACTTGGTCTGTGTCATTTAGTTGGTAGAAATACAATGTAACTATATCAAAGGATTTCCTTATATTGCCCATTACACCCGGAGTTAAATTCTCATCAATAGGGCATACATAGTTCTCTTTATGCAGACAAATTATTTTATAAAGAACAATTTATATTTTACGAGCAAAAACAAAGGCATTTTGCGCATATTGTATTACATTTAATATTATAATTTTTTTTTGAATGAGATAATTCCCAAAATTCAATTAAATTCAATCTTTTATAATTTTGTGTAATAAAATGAACGCGTTATCTCTCAGATATTAAAGATTATTTATTATATTTACCTTAATAATAAGAAGCGAGGTTTTAATGAGAGGTTCTTATTCAACAATGATTAGCATCTTATTTTAAATATAAACTTATCAAAAAAAAAAAATCGAAAACATTTATTTAAAAGTAGAATTTTTCACCTTAACTCATGAACAAAATTAGATCTGTTGTAGATTATTTTTCAATCAACTCATAGTTGAACATTTGTGTACGTTTATGTTTTCTTCGGGCTAAAATATATAAAATTTGCTGAAAATTACTGTAATATTTTATGGGATAATAAGCAAAGTAATTATATAATTGA